>PVJD01002083.1:0-221045 GCA_004026545.1 Mormoops blainvillei
CACCTAACTTGGAAGTGGGCAAGCGGCAGGACATCTGGCCAGGGTAGGAGAGTCTCTTGACAAAGTTTTCCTAGAGTCTCCTTTAGAGTCCGGTTCATTCGTTCTACTTTGCCCCAGCTTTGAGGTCGGTAGGCAGCGTGAAGCCTCCATTTTAGTTTTAAGGCTTGGGTCAGCAGCTGGATCACTCTTGCAGTAAAGGGGGGCCCGTTGTCACTTTGGAGACTGAAGGGCATGAGTTCCACTATTACCGGCTCTTGTTCCATGGCCAGCCCCGGCGGGTTGTTTTCTACCCAGACCCCAGAGTATTTAGCCCAGGGAGGGTCTGGGGCTGACACTCCGTCTTCCTGGTGGAGCCTATATTCTTCTTCTCGTGGAAGCACTAGGGCAATAGTTCGTGGCGTGGGGAGGTCCAGGGAGACCCCTTCTGGCTGGGAGGTGACCCGCGCTGCTAGCTTGGTCAAGATATCTCGGCCTAGTAGAGGGACAGGGCCATCTGGTAGGTAGAGGAACTCATGGGAGATCTGGTGGCCCCCAAGTTCGACCTTCTGTGCCTCACAAAATTTCTGGGGGCTAGCCAAGGGTCTGGTGGCTCCCTGCACAAGGACTTCTTTCCCCTGTGGGGGTCCCAACTGGGACGGTGACTACTGAGTGTTCCGCCCCTGTGTCTACCATAATGTCAATGTCTTGGCCCCCAACTTTGACGCTGACCATAGGCTCCTGGGGACTGAGGGTGATGGAGCCCGGTCACCCCTAGTCTTGACCGATCCCGGAGAGGGCCAATACGTTGGGGGCTGGTAGTGGTAGGATAGCCTGGCTGGCGGGCGTCTCCTCGCGCCACTTGCGAGCTGGACAGTCTCGCTTCCAGTGCCCGCTCTCCTTACAATAGGCACACTGGTCCTTTTCTACCTTGAAGTGTCCCTATTTGTTGATCGGGTCACCCCTGGGGGCCGGCTTCCCTAGTGCGGCGGCCAGCAGGGTGGCCTGCATTTTCTGGTCCTCTAGGCTGGCTGCTGCGGCCGCCTCATCTCGATTTTCATACACTTTATTGGCGACCGCTAGGAGTTGATTTAAGGTCATTCCTGCGAAGCCCTCAAGCTTTTGGAGCTTCCTCCTGATGTCCACGGCCGATTGAGAGACAAAGGCCATGGCTACCAAACTTTGATTTTCAGCTCCCCCTGGGTCAAAAGGGGTAAACACTCGGTCTGCCTCCATCAGCCACTCAAGGAAGTCTCCGGGGCACTCATCTGACCTTTGGTGTACAGTGGCGACCTTAGCCATATTAGTGGGCTTCCTGGCTGCCGCCTTTATCCCCTGTAACAGGGAGTGGCGATACAGATCCAAGGCGCCCATCCTCGCTCAGTGTTTGGGTCTCAAGTGGGCTGTTGTTTGGGGGCGGCGCCGCGCACATAATCTGAGGGATCTAGGGTTCCTGCCAGGGCATGCGCTTCAAGGTAGCGCCGGGCCTCCTCTAGAATTTTTTTTCTCCTCTCCTCAGTGTTGAACAGGCTCAGGAGAAGTTGGCAACAATCGAACCAGGTGGGCCGGTGGGTTTTCAAGATCGAGTCTGCGAGCTCGATCATGGTCTGTGGCTTCTCCGAGAATGGAGAGGTGTGGTGTTTCCAGTTCAGGAGGTCAGTAGTACTGAATGGCTGGTAATAATAAGTAACCGGTCCAGGTTGGACAGTCCCGTCCTCATTAACTCTGGGTGCTGCCTGTACCTCTCGGAGTGGCATCTGAAGAGGGGGCCGGTGGCTTCTAAGTCTGCTAGCTATGGGTGACGGGCCTGGATGGGGCAGGGCTGGGTACTGAACCAGGGAGGGCTCCTGGGGAGACTGATGCCCCTGGGGCGAGATAGAAGGCGGAGGAGTCAGGGGCTCCTGCAGGGGAGCCGTAGCGGGCGCCTGTGGACAACACATTCTTGGGCGTGCCCCGCCGGTGGCTCCTCTGCGGTACCCCTGAGTCCCCACGCACTTACTAAGCCAGCTGGGCATATCCTGGGCCAACTCCTGCCATCTATCTATATAGGAAAACTGATTGGGATGTCCTGGCTTTCCTGTAACTTTCCGGTGAACTGCTCTTATAGTGGATAGATTTAATGTTCCCTCGGGGGACCAGCCGACCCCAAAAGTCGGCCACTCTGCAGTACAAAATGTCTCTAATTGGCCCGCATCAAATGATGGGTCCTGCCCTTTAAATTTGCTGAAATTCTGCAGCATACAATCTAAAATTGTAGAAGGTCCGCCCCCCATGGCTTCCCTCCCCTGCAGCGCAGACACACAAAGGGTGGGATCACTTGCTCGTCTGCCTGGCCTGCTCCCTCGCGGGACAAAGTCGGTCTTGGTTAAGGTTGCCCCTACAGAATTCGGGGTTAACTGTCAACCATTATGCCATACGACCTGACACAGGAACCGCAGGTTGGGACCCACTCTCGCTCCGTAGGCTAGCACCCAAGGAGCCACAAACACAGACACACTTGCGTTCACTCTCACACATTCAGAGGTTATTCCATTCCCTCCCCAAGACCATCACCCATAGAAAAACAAACACAGACACACTTGAATTTACTCGAAAACATTCAGAAACTATTCACTTCCCTCCCCAAGACCATCAACCATAGAAAAACAAACACAGACACACTTAAATTTACTTTTCAAACATTCAGGGGCTATTCAGTTCCCTCCCCGAGTGAGGGTCCAGTGGTCAGACTTCCGTAGTCTCGATCCTACTGTAACAGATGAGGGACCCAAATCCCTCCCGATCTCGGGTCTGGTCCCCGGGGCACTTACCGATGCGGCGCCTTCTGATAGATCGTGCTCTGAAGCCCTCACTTCCCGGCCAGAGTCGCGGGGCGGAGTCCAGTGTCCCAACCGGTCAGGGCCTGAGAAATCTCAGGGCGCGCGCTTCCCCGGTCCCCAGCCGGGCCACCGGGCACCCAGCCTGCCCTGCTCAGTTGGCGGCAAGTCGGCCCGAATTTATGTAAGGTCGTTTCCTGGTCAGGGAACCAAATGTTACGGAAAAATGAAACGACCAGACACTGAGGGGTTAGGAGCACGATCTTTACTTACGTGCACGGGCCCAGAGGAGACAAACTCCAAATTCTGAGCCCAGAACAATAGCCCCGCATTCCCTTTATGCTGGGCTAAGTGGGGTAAGGGTCTTGGGAGGCGTGGTATAGATCTGGCTCGAAAAGGGTTTACAGAGGTGAAAGAGAAGCATTTACATCATAAGTCAGGGCAATTGGCGTGGAAAGGGCTTACAGAGGTGGGAGAGAAACATTTACATTATAAGTCAGGGCAATTAGCATTTCATCTTTGGTATCAGCCTTGATTTCCTCTACAGTAGAGCATTATCTATTAAGCCTTCTGTCACTCTTAATATCAGCCGGCTACACCAGGAGTCCTCTAACTATTGACCATGGGCCAAATGTGTGTTTTTGTACAACCCAGAACCTAAACATTTATTTTTGCATTTTTAAATGGTTAAAAAAGTCAAAAGATAATGCTTTATGACATAAAAATTATGTGACTTTTATATAATTTTCTGTTTTGCCTTTTGACCTGCAAAGCCTTAAATATTTACTATCTGACCCTTAAGAGAAAATGCCTGCCTAGCATTAGACTAGGTTATGTGAGATGCCCTTCAGCAATGTAACTAATGCATATGCCACAGCTGATTTACAGACAAATGTACCATGAGCAAATAGACATATCAGTCCTACAAAATTTCTAGAAACTCTTTTCTTGTGCTTCAATGCAAAAGAGCTAGATTAACTACAAAATAGAATAAAAAATCACACTAGTAGTATATTGAACTGACATGGAGACTGATTTCATTCTCCAAAAATATTTCTTCATATAATTGATGAAAATGTCCACACAAAAGAACATGTTTTCAATAGATGATTTAAATGTGTATTCTGCCTTATAAAAAATTCTTCTCTAGTTTCTTCGAGATGTATCATATGGGAAAAGAGCAGCGCTTGAGATTTACAGAGGTCAATTTGTAACAAGTGACTTTTAAATGTGCATCATTGACTCATTCATTTACTTAACCAGTAATTGTTGAAGACCAGGCACTGGCCTAATTAAGCATGGGCAATACACTGCCAGTGACCTGGTTTCTGCCCTGAAATAACTTGCTATTTATATGTATATTTTTTTTATCACTGACATGCTACAAAATACATATGCGATTTGCTGTACACGACAAATTGAACCCTCCCTAATATTTCAGTATTCTCCAAAGACCACATTACATATTTGTTCAGCCTAAACAAAGATCACAGATTAAAACTTCCTGAGGTAATTGAATGGTCCAAAAGAAAAACACTGCTACAAGGGAAGAGAGGTGAGATTTACTCTAAGGCAAGGCATGAGTTTTTTAGCAGAGATCTAAGATAGGTTGAAAATTGATCACTAGTCAGCTGAGTTAGGAAATAAATCAACTCTCTAAGATTTTTTTTTAATTAAACAGGGTGTAAATTATTCAGATAGAACTGTTGAGGTTATAGCTTTTAAAAGAAAAAAATGCAAATTTGTGGTACTTGATTTAATTGTGCAACAGCAAATGAGCTAAGGGAATCAAGAAAGCAAGCAATTTACATTTTAAAACGTTTGAGCAGGGGGCCAGGACTGTTGGAAGTGCTCTGCAATACACACAGCAGTTGAAAACAAATTTGGCAGAGCAAAACGCTCGCACACATTAATTAATTATAGAAAGCTCTGGTAAAACAAAAGTAAAAATCAAAAGAGACCAACACAGACATTGTCATGCAATCCAGGACTCGTTTGTATTTGGGATGAAAAAAGTTATTGCTTTGCTAAAATATATAGTGCTCATATTAAAAAATATTTTAATTATATCTCATTGATGATGCTATTATAGTTGTCCCAATTTTTCTCCCTTTGCTGCCCTGCACCCAGCACCACTGACTCCCTCAGGCAATCCCCACACCATTGTTCCTGTCCAGGGGTCATGCATTTAAGTTGTTTACTCCCTTTCCTATACTGCAATTTACATGCGCATGGCTACTCTGTAACTACCTATCTGTACTTCTTAATCCCCTCACCTCTTCAAAAGTATAATTTTTTACCTTGTGCCAAAGGAATGTTTTTAAAAATTTACTCACCAGGTAATCATAGTTTTCATTAGATGTATGAAAAAGAAGAGCTTGTGCAGAAGGGCTGTTCTAAGTAGGAGCTGGTGGAGCTAAACATTTCTTTGAAGGAGTAGAAAGATATACAGCAGAGAGGAGTTTCTCAGTTAAAAACATGGCAGTGTCCCAGAAATTCCAGATATTAATAGAAATAAATTAGATTTTTAAAATCAGACAGAAACAACCTGATTTCACACACAGCAGAAGAGCAGACATTCTTGTCAACTTCAAACGTCATAGAATTATCTGGTGATGTGGAGGTATTATTGCATCCTAGTGTTCTCCACATTCTATGAATAAAGAAGGATATCATAATATCAATGGTTTACCAATTCCCAAAAAACATAACCTTGGACTAGCTCTTTTTATTCTTACCTTCTGCTCAGCAAAGATCGTACATGCAAAATACGCTATATAAAAAGACACTGTGTGAAAGACTTGAAATATAATTCATTTTGGCATGAATCTACTTTCATAATGAATAAAATAGAAGAGAAGCAGGACACAGTTTTCTCAAATATAGTGAGAATATTCATTTTAGCATCTTTTTCTATCTTCTATTACCTTAAATCAATCCTCATAAAAACTACAGAAAAATGTAGCTTTGTAAATAAATGGTGTACATTTTTATGCCAATAACAGTGTTTTCTTATTTCAGTTTATCATCAATTATCAAAATATAAATACAAATTATAAAATCCCTTCTTTTGCTAGTCATTGTAATAATAGCTATTAGGAATATTTTTTTCAGTATATTTTTATTATACATATTTGTTTTATATATTTATGTATTATATATTTATGTATTATATATATTTATGTTTTCAGATTGAAATAAGTTCTGAATGATTGGTAACATATAATTACACATTAAAAGTAACTTCTGTCACTGGCCTGTGTGGCTCACTTGGTTGGAGCATCAGATCATAACCAAAGAGGTGCAGGTTGGATTCCTGGCCGGGGCACATGCCTAGGTTGCAGTTTGATCTCTGGTCTGGAAGCATAGGATCCCCGGGCCGGGCTCATGTGGGAGGCAAACAATTGATGTTTATATCTCTCATCAATATTTCTTTTTCTTCCTCTCTTTCTAAACAAAAAGTGAAAAAATATATCCTCAGGTTAGGATAAAAAGAAATAAGTTCTGAATGATAGCTTGAAGTAAATTAAAATAATGGAATGTTTAGCATCTTAGAAATCATCCAGTCCAAGTTGTGCAAACTGTTCTCCTTCAGGCTATATCTGACTGTACTAGTGTTCTTTCAGCCTGCACAGTGTTTATTAAAACAAATGTAACCTTTATGTGAGGCATTCTCTCTCCAGTTTAGTTAGTTCACACCATGATAGTTACCTTATACTTGCAACTCCGCAGGCACATGGGTTTGTATCTCTTGAGTGAACCACAGCCCTGATTTATAGGTGAAGGAGCAATCACAGGAAAGTTATGCTCTTGCTGCAAATTGCATCCTAACTAGTAGAACAGTTTAGGTAATGCATCATAATTCTCACAACAGTGTTTTCTAAAATATTAATAATGAAGATGATAATTGCATCCATTTATTGTGTTGTCATGTATTGTACTGCTGTATGTAAATTATTATATTTAAGTCTTAAAAAACTATGAGATATATTTTTTATCTTCATTTTACAGATAAAGAACCTGAGATGTGAGGGGGGAAATAGCTGCTCTAAGTTTGCCACTCTGCTTGTAATGGCCCCACTCAGCTGCCTCTCTCACTTAATGAGTGTAATAGCTTCTCTTAATTTGCATAACATGTTGATGTTCCTCAGATACTACAATTGAGAATCTTTCATTCTGTGTGCTCCAAAGTATTTAGTGGAAAATGATAATTATTCAGGTTTATAATTAGAAATTGACAATACATCCCTATAAAAATTTTAAAAGGAAATATTTATCGACTGCTTATAATTGGCCAGTTATATGGGTAAGATATTTTTATATGTTAAAAATTTTTACAGTTACATTATATAACACATGTGTAATTATCTCATCTTGGCTAGGAATTAAAGTATATTGAGGTAAAAATAATTTATCAGTAGTGATACTAGAATTTGAATCTTAGCTTTTTGCCTTCAAAGTCCTTATATTTTATAGTAATATTTTAAAATATAATTTTAACATTATTCATTTGGTTAGTAATGTGCATAGTTTATATGCAAATGAGTCATGGAGGTACAATATTTCTGTTAAAGTAACTTCAAGAAAAATGTTGAATGTCTACTCTTAGAACTTTTTAAATCATACTTAGTAAGACTGTCTTTTAGAATTTGGTTGTTTAGATTGCTATGTATAAGAAACTTTGCTGGGAATATATAGTAAGATGTCATAGAAAGTATTATAATCACTTGCCTCTGAAAACTTTAATATTTTTGGAATTAATTACACCACCAACCAAAAAAATTTAGTTTTTAAAAACTTGTCTGTCATCCACCTTCCATCTCAGCTAAAGATTAAAATGGCATACAGGTGAGCTTTTCAATATTAAAATATCTTGAGGTAAAATCCTGCTCTCGAAATAGCATTATAATGTATTATAGCATTATAATGTAAATAGCATATAATGTAAATAGCATTATAATGTAATAGCATTATAATGTTTCAGAGTAATTGTCAAGATCACTATTTACTAGGAACTTTGGATCTCATATGATTATAATTTTGTAAAGTAACAATGGCATGAGATTTGGACAATATCTCAACATTTTAAAATGTCAAAACTAAAATTCTTTAAGGACGAATATATGCTAAAGATTAATACATGATTGTTTTATTGATGCAATTACTTAGTTGTTGATTGTTTATTAGGTAGCTATAGAATAATACTCTAGGCATTATTTTAAGCAGTGATAAAACAAAGTGTTTGTTTTGTGGAAGGTTGCATTCTAATAGGTTGGATAAGGCAAACAGTCATTTTAAAAACCATTATATAAAGTGTCAGGTTGTAATAAGCATTACGATAGAAAAGGAATTAGAATAAAGAGAATAGACATTGGAAATCCTCTCTGCGAAGGTGACATTCCAACAGACGCCTGTACAGTGTTAGAGATCCATACAAATACTCAGGTGGGAGAGTATTCCAGGCAAAGAAAACAACCCGGAAAAGGGTCTGGGAAATTTACAATGAGCGTAGTGAACAAAAATCCTTGCTCCCACCAACTCTAAATTCCACGTGTGGGGGACACAATAGACAAGATAAATGTATGATAGTTTGTTGAAAAATAAGTACCAAAGAGAAAAGTTCATTAAGGAAGGAAGAGAAGAAATATCTAGACAGTGATTAGGTTGCACTTTTAGGTTAGACATCCAGGGAAGATCTCTCCATGAAGATGACATTGAAATGAAGTCTTAAAGGAGGTAGAGGTGTCAGCCATGGCTATATCTGGTAGAAGGACATGTTCTGTTTGGAGGCAGTAGCAAGTACAAAGACATGAGATAGCACAACACTTGGTATGTTTGACAAAAATGCAAAGAAGCCAGTGTACTAGAAAGGAAGGGGGGAAAATGAATATAATAGGAGATGACATCGAAGAGGCAACAAAATGCAGCTTGTTTGGGGTCTATAGGCCATTGTTAGGAGCTTTACTTCTGTTCTAATTAAAATAGAAGCCATTTAGGGCATGTGATCTAACTTCCTTAGAAAAGAACCAGCTCTAGTCACTGTGCTAAGAATGGACTGAAAAGACCCTAGGAAGAAGCAAGGAGGCCAGCAGGCCGATATCACAACAGTCAAGGTGTAAGAGATGCCTGGGTGAAAGCTGTAGAGGTTACATGTTCTTGGATTCTGGCTATATTAGGAAACATTAGCACTAGGATTTGCTATTTATGTGGGGCATGAGAGACATACTGGAGTCAAAGGAAATATTTGCATTTTGTCTTAATATCTTGAAGAATGTAATGATCATTTACTCTAATGGGAAATATTATGGCAATGGTAGGTTAGCAGGTGGAAATGGGAAATCCCATTAGGATATGCTATGTTTGCAATACCTATTAACATCCAAATGGAAATGTCAAGCAAACAGTGTGTTTGCATGTGTATGTGCATCTGTGTGTTGCTGCCCTTCAAGGAAGGTGGCCAGGTAAGAATAAATTTGGTAATTCTTCAGTGTATACATGGTTTTTAAGTACAAGAGTAAGATAACCTTATGAATGGTGTGGATTAATACGTGAAAAGGTTCGAGGACTAAAATGGGTCCCTGAAATGTTTAGATATTGGGACGATGAGGAAAAATAAGCTTTGAAAATGAAGGAGAGGGCACAGTTAAGGAGGAAAAATACAGGTAAAGAATTGTTTTCAGAAGAAATGTGTGATCAGCTTTATCAAATACTGGTTGTAGGTTAAGTGGGTAAGAATGGAAAAACAGATCAATAAATTTAATAATATGGATATCATTGGTTACTTTTATAGTAGCATTTTAGCCAGGGGTAGGAAGACAGCCTGATTTGAGAAGCTAAGAAAGAATGTAAATTGTTCTTGCAGACTGGGAAAATAAAAATGAGTTGGAACCCAGAGGGGGAAATGGGGTCAAAAAGATACATCTTTCTCTCTCTCTCTTTTCATAAAACTTTATAAAAATACCAGTATGTTTGAATGCTACTGATGATGCAAGAAGGAGAGGTGGGTCTTTGGTCACAGACCATTTATGATAAGAGGATCAAGGGCAATATGGGTACAGATAAATTGATAGTTACTGTGGTGGTGAGTTAAAGTTGATGCCACTGGGAAGTAGACTAGGTGAGGTGGGCTTCAGTGTGGGTTATTGTTATTAAGAAGTGCCTTTGGAATGCACCCACTGCAAGGGAGGAGGAAGGTGCAGGCATGGGAAGGAGACAATTTGAGCTGCAATGTAGCCTCCAGCTACACCGAGAAGGAACTCTATATCTAGAATGGCTTGTCAGAGTTGTCTAAACCTGGAATAAGGTGGCCAGGCTACTTTACTCACACACTGAGCAACTGTTGGCTGTGTACTGCCCAAGGAAAGGATATAACCTTAGGGGACCAGACTGTTTCTAGCAAGGGCAATCTCTAAAGGGGATGAGAGCAGGAAGCTGTCTGTCAGTGAGCCCTTCATCGAAGGGAAATCTGAGGCACACATTGCAGTGTCCCCTGTAGGTGAAGTATATATGAGCGGTTTATAGATTACTTACATTTCTCCAGGAATTGGGAGAAAAAAAGTGGGGAAAGAAACAGGAGTTTGTTTTAAAAGAGAGTAGATGTAAAAGTATTGTCTAAGGATTGAGAGAGAACTGACTCTCTAAAAGTTAAATCAAAGGTATAGAAACTCTGCCAGGGTTCATAGATTTTTTTTGTACAAAGGACCTGCCTGAGGTTCATGGTCATGAATTTAGGGCAAAACTTGTCATCATTGTTGATGTTTTTCTCCATCTGCATTCCCTTTCCCAGAGCAAAATAGGTAGCTAGTTCAATCTAACCAAGGCGGAAGTTGTGCCAGGGGAATAAAATAGAGGGAAAAATGTGTAAGAGCTCATGGTCGTAGGCAAGGAAGTAACTATCTAATAAAATATCATAAAATGTAAAATAGCTAAATAAATAGAAAGGACCAAAAACTTGATAGACAATATTAGGATCTATGAGTTTTAGGAATTTAGGTACTAAATGGATTGTTGGTTTTACTAAAAAGCACCCTCTAACCAATTTTATGGGTCTATAATTACTCAAAAACCTAATAAATGCTCTATTCCTGTTAAATTTGTCTTTCCAATGTTCAGCCTTACAATTTCCTGAGATTTATGGTTAATTATGACTGATCTCAGTTTGGAAAAAAATTGAACTTAGAAACAAGCAAATAATTTTTTTAATGTAATTGCTTACCCAAGGTGTAGAAAGTTAAGTCAAATGTATAGAACCTCCACCAGGGTTTATAGACTATCATCACATTAGTTAAACAAATTTATACACAACTTTCACCTTTGAGATCATTTCAACACATATGTTATTCACAGAAGTAGCTTTTTGTAATACACATCAAGACACGAAAGAAAAGACCTAAGATCAAAAGCATTTTATCACACTGTTTGGATAATTTATCTTTTTACAAGAGCAATTACAATTTACTGTTTCACTTAAAATGTAGCTAAAATCATCTCTTTCATACACTAGTGTACTTTGATTTCCTCTTAATTAAAAAGTCTTTGGCTGGATGACTTATGTTTAAAAATATGTAAAGTGTAAATGGCAAGCTGTAGCAAGGGGTTAGTCATCTGACCTGTTATATATAACCAAAGAAAAAAATGGGAATAAATAAAGTCCCATTATAACTTTGCATTATCTCTTGTAGATTTGCCTTATGACTTCAGGTATATCTTGATCCAATTCTCATCTTCATGTAATAGATGGAAAGTATTTTTTAACACACCTCTAGTTTTCTCTACTGATATTCTTGAAAGACTGATTTTATTAAATAATTAACATTTTTTAAAAGTGATGTGATCTCATTCACAGATGACTTATAACAAATACTTTAAAGCATTAATTTATGTGACATAATAGGAAAGTGTTTTAAAAAATAATCACATTGACTGAAATATTCTAAATGTATCAGTATAACTCTAAATTAAAAACATTCTCTTTCCAAAACTGATTCTGTCATCTTGAAGGCCCAAGTTGTTACTGGCTGTAAGATTTATTCTCGCCACTTAAACTTAGTGAATGCCAGTGATCTCATCCATAAGTGTGGCTAGTACGTCCTGCTTGATATCTGCTTACAAATTGATCACAGGCTCATGAATTCATGCTTGCCAGTAAAACACCAAATGCTTGTTTCCTGGCTTTCACTTAACAATCAAATTTTTTATTTCAAAAACTATTATTATTAAGAATTTTGCTTGTTGTAGAAAGTCTTATGGAAGGCTTTGTGTGAGGAAAAAAAAATGACTATGCATTGAAAATGCTAATTTAATTCTCTCAAAATCAATATAAAAATTATTTTCCATTCTTCACTAATTTTTTTCATTTTTATGTCTTTCATCTGTCCAAAATAATTTTATTGTTATGTATTTTATTTAAAAATGTTATTGTATTTTTTTCTATTACCATTTAGTCTCCTAATAACCTCTCCCCTGAATAGTCGCAACACTGTTGTCCATGTCCATGAACCTCTTTCCTTTTTGCTCAACCCCTCCATTCCCTAACCTCTCCCCACCCTTGGCTGTCATGCTGCATTCTATCTATGAGTCTGTCTCTATTTTGCTTGTTAGTTCAGTTTGTTCATGAGATTCCACATGAGTAAAGTCATATGGTGTTGGTCTTTCTCTGACTGGCTTATTTCACTTAGCATCACATTCTCCATGTCCATCCATACTGTCACAAAGGGTAAACTTTTCTTCTCTTTTATGGCCAAGTAGTATTCCATTGGATAACATTCTGTAGTTGTTTTATCCACTCATCTACTGATAGACACTTGGGCTGCTCCATATCTTGGCAATTGTAAATAATGAGGCAATGAACATAGGGGTGCTTATGTTCTTTTGCATTAGTGTCAAGGATTCCTTTGGATATATTCCCAGAAGTGATATTGCTGGTTCAAAAGACAGGTCCATTTTTAATTTTTTGAGGTATCTCCATACTACTTTCCACAATGGCTGAGCCAATCTGCATTCCCACCAATAGTGCTAAAGGGTTCCTCATTTCTCCACCTCCTCACCAATACTTGTTGTTTGTTGATTTATTCATGGTAGCCATTCTGACTGGTGTGAAGTGATTGATATCTCATTGTGGTTTTAATTTGAATTTCTCTGATGATTTGTGACATTGAGTATCTTTTCATATGTCTATTGGCCATCTATATGTCTTCTTTGGAGAAGTGTCTATTCAGGTCCTTTGCCCATTTCTTAATTGGGTTATTTGTTTTGTTTTGTTTTTTTTGGTGTTGAGTTTTGTTAAGTTCTTTATAAATTTTGGATATTAACCCCTTATCATATGTATCCATGAAATCTTCTCCCATTCTTTGAGTTGTCTTTATTTTGTTGACATTTATTTTGCTGTGCAAAAACTTTTTAGTTTGATTTAGTGCCATTTATTTATTTTTCATTTTGTTTCCCTTGCTTGGAGAGATATGTCTGATAAATACTGCTATGAGCAATGTCTGATATTTTGCTTTCTATGTTCTCTTCTATGGTTTTTATGGTTTTGGGCCTAACATTTAACTCTTTAATCTATTTTGAATTTATTCTTGTGAGTGATACAAGAAGGTGGCCTACTTTCATTTTTCTGCATGTATCTGTCCAGTTTTCCCAACACCACTTATTGAATAGTCTATTTTTAGCCCATTGTATGTACTTACTTCCTCTGTCAAATATTAATTAAATATAAAGGTGTGGATTTATTTCTGGGTTCTCTATTCTGTTCTGTTGATCTATGTGTCTGTTTTTATGCCAGTACTAGGCTGTTTTGATTACTCCGGCCTTATAGCATAGTATGATATTTGGTAGCATGATTCCTCCAACTTTGTTCTTCTTTCTTGGGATCACTGTTGCTATGAGGGGTCTTTTGTGATTCCACGGAAATTTTTGGAATATTTGTTCTAGTTCTGTGAAATATGTCACTGGAATCTTGAAAGAAATTGCACTGAATCTACCGATTGCTTTGTGTAGTGTGGGCATTTTAATGATGTTAATTCTTCCTATCCATGAACATGGTATGTGCGTCCACTTATTTGTATCTTCTTCTATTTCTTTCTTCACTGTCTTTACAATTTTTGGAGTACAAGTCTTTTGCATTCTTGGTTAGATTTATTCCTAGGTATTGTATTATTTTTGTAGCAATTGCGAATGGGACTGTTTTCTTAATTTCCCTTTCTGTTAGTTTGTTAGTGGCATATAAAAATGCAACTGATTCCTGGGATATTAATTTTGTATCCTGCTATTGTGTTGAATTCATTTAAGAGTTCTAGTAGTTTCTTGGTGGAATCTTTGGGGTTCTCTATGTACAGTATCATGTCATCTGCAAATAAAAACAGTTTTACTTCTTCCTTTCCAATTTGGATGCCTTTTATAGTGATTTTCAATGAGATTTTTATGAAGATTATTTCTAAATTTCTAAAATCATCTTGGTCTATCTTCCAAATGTTGGATTGCTTTTGTCCTCATATCTTTTTAACATTGATTAAACATTGATTTTGATTTGCCAACTCATTAATTATTAACTCTGTGATAATAGACAAGTTTTTATTTGCTTTTCTCAAGTGTTTAGTGTTCTTTAAAACACAGAAATTAATATTTAATTTCCAGAATGCCCGGCATAGAGTAAATATGCTAGTAACCACTATGATTATTACTCATCAATTTCTTTGTATTCCCCTTTATTTTTTAACATTTTAAAATGTCAAAGATAGTTTCTGAATGAGGGCTTATCAATAATTTTTACACAGTATTTACATGGGACACAAAAATCTGACAATAATCTGAATAACCCTGATGATAATAATAGGAGAAACAGTAACAATGTCAAAAGGAGTAAAGACTTCAATATGCAACCACTTTGCAAGGGAAGCAGGAAATACCAAGTCAACACTAAGAAGCCTGTCAATTGTTTTTATATAAGTTATAGAAGTTAAAATTGTGAGACCCCTCAGAGAGAGTACCCCTCTTATTTCCTCAATCTTTCATATATCTGATACTGTGACTTTAGAATTAAACTCAAATAGTGTTTTGCTTTTTTTTAATTGTTTTTATTTTTTGTAAAAATTCAGATTCAATTTTATGATGTTTAGGACTCATAATGAATCATCTCAGTATTCACAGCACTTTTAATATTAGAGAATTAATTGACAATGCCTGGAGCATTGGCAGTGCAAAACTTCCTGGCAGCACCTCTGGGATGAATGTATAACCAAGTGCAATTAAAAATGAGCACTCCATTCCCATTCTTTCTTCCAAACTCACAACTCCCACAAGCCAAACATTGCCACTTTTTTAGGACAGATTTAAGACTGGGAAATTAATGTCTGAGACAGGTGAACCTCAACACATAATTTCTAATTGTATAAGATTTATTCTCTTGCCTTGACACATTTTCCCTCTCTTCTCCCCAATAGCTAACTAATCTATTGTATTTAACATCCATAAGGTCATAAAAATCAGTGCCCAGGACCCTTATGTATTTTTCTTTTTGGCAGTTTACTTCAACCTTGTCTCTGTCCAACACTTTAAGATATTTCACTTCTCCAGGGAATGACTTTTAAAATGTTTTATCTGTCTATGTGCATGTCATACACTGTACCTGTTTAAGGTATTTCAGTGGATGAAAAACTTTCCTAATTGGTTTGTGAAGTTGCTCAGCCTACTATACCACCCACTGTGATTTTTATGAAGTCTTACAGGAGAAATTCCTCTTAGATCTTAATACCCAGTAACACTGTTATTTCTTCTGAGTTACTAAAATTTTTGATCTTACAATGAATCCTAAGAGTAGAGACATATTCATCTTGGTTTTGATCCTCATAAGTTTAGCATCAAATTTATTGTCAATTCTAATAATTTACAAATGTATGTAACATATATCTTTAAGTGCTTATCTTACCCTACAAGATTCTTACCACACATATTTGCCTTCACCTGGAATTTTTCAATGACCTATTTTATCTTTTTGTATTATATACATATATTTTAAGATGCCTCAAATCCTTTGTGGAATAATGCAGGGAAGAAAAGAAAGAAGTCAGGAAGACAGGCAGAAAGGAGGGGAAGGTAGGAGGGAGCGAGGGAGGGAGGGAGGAAGGAAGGAAGGAAGGAAAGAAGGGAGGAAGGAAGGGAGGGAGGGAAGAGGGAAGGAAGGATATGGGTATGTGTCCATGTGTGTGTGCACATGGGTTTGCAACTTACATTTAGGGGAGTACCAAGAAGTGCTACGTGGAAAATGTACATGGTATGTACTGATAATTCATAAGCATGGCTGTAACAGAGTGAAGCCATGATGGTTTGGCCTCATACATCTATTTGGTGGCACAGACTCTTCCAAGCTGAGTCTAAGGACTGTTGGCCCACGTCAGTATGATTAGTTCACATATCTATATCTTTTTTCTACAACTTTTCTGTATCACCAGTATCTAACTAAGCATTTGGTGTAAAGTTTGCACTGACAAAATTTTGTTAAATGAATTGATGAAATTCGTTTTATGAATTTATGTGCTTCAAATCACAGATCCTAAATCTATTCAGTCATGTGAAGCTCTTAATTACATCATTTATTTCATACCTCTTTTTCTTTGCATGGTTTAGGATGAATAAGTGTAATAATTTTGTAAGCTGCAGTTTTGGCTAAAGCTCAATTATTAACCTCTGTGTGAGCTTCTGAACTTGGAAAGAGCATGAGAAAAGACATGGCCTGGGGCGCTGTGATTTTTGACCACAGACTTTCTCTTCCAGTCTATTGCTTATCTGTTTGTCCAAGTGCTTTATAGTAAGCCCAGAATGAGGTTTATTTCAGTTCATAATTTAAATCTGAATTTTGAAATCCTTGTTTAAGATTTTTATCTTTACTCACTTTTCCCTCAAAGGTCAAAAATAGAACATATAAACAAGTATTTTTTTACTTTATATAAATGATAGTAAAATAATCTAAGCCCCAGCCATTAAGGTTCTTGTTCTTTTTTGTCTCTTCTCTCCTTGATATGTTAAAATGTATAATCTGTTAAAGTAAAATGATAAGCACTCAAACTAAATTCTCGATGAGTACCTCCAAAGGAACTAACTGCTTTCTGTTCACAATGAAATAAAAACAACCAACTATATTTTTGCTCAGACTGTCCTCTCTAGTTGCCATCCCAACCTCAACCAAGAAATTTTCACATAAATCATTCTGAGGATCAACCAGAATCATGCACGATTCAAGCATCATTTTCACATTATAAAAATATTTCACTTTTTTTTCTAGGCAGAAGAATTTAAATGAGAAAAATATACTCTCTATAATACAGAAAACACTCTTTTTAGTGTTTGTATGTCTTTATGAAATATAAAAAAATCTCTCCACAGCTGAAAATAATCTACTTATCTTTGTGCTACTGGTGCTGTAGTACCCAGAACATAATGACACAGAGACAATTCCATGAGGAAATGTTGAATTGTACCTGTATTAACAGCTGATACAAAATATAACAATTATAGATGAGTGCTATCTTTTGGGTCATTGTGATCTCAAAACACAAACCAAGTCATAATAATTCTATAATTCTGTTTTTTGTGTCTATTTTCTAAACCATGCATATACTTGAATTTCCCAGAAGTAGGCATTAATTTAGCCCTGTTTTCTGTTAAAATATTCTTTTTAACTAAAATAGATTGATTTGAAATGTTACACTAAACATTATATAAACTTGTAGTAAATTAATTGGAAGCTCCATGTATACATTTCAAAAACCATTTAAGAAAATAAGCTAAAATAAATTGATATCTAAATAGCTTTCTGGGGTTTATAAATCCAATGAGGATAAAAAGATGAAAGTAAAACCATATATTTCCTAAAAAGATATTATAGTTTTACTGTAACCACCACCGTACTGTATGGTTCCTGTGCTGTTCTTAGGAGAAGAGTCAAAGGAAGTCGCATTAGAAACCATTCCAGCTTTGTTTTCATGTTGAGATCATTTGTTTGGGGGGCGGGAGGGAAGACAGCTTCTCTCTCTAAGAATCAATGCCTATGAATTTAAAGCCATAAGTCATAGATATTTAAATATGAATGAACTTGATTTTTTACTTGAAGTTAGTGTGTATGTTTTCAAACTGTCAAAAAAAAAAGAAAGAAAAAGTAAAACTAGGACAACTCTCTTATCTTGCCACTTTGAGAAATGCATAACTATTTACAGTGAGACACAGAATTATGAGTAAAATCCTAAATACTTTCTTCAATAATGAATACCTCTTTGACTATTTTTGGCATTATGCTTTTACTATTTATTAGTCCATTATGATTTTGAATGTATTAAGAAGATTTTATTGTAAGTTCAGCATATAAGGAAATTGTTAGCTATCTTTCACAAAAAGTAAGATTAGGATTCTTCTTAGGATACTAAAGTTAGTGATTTATATCCTTTTTATCTATTAATATATTTTCTTGACTGCTTATATTCATCATTTTTCAGATTGCCAAATATTAAATATGGGGGCTAAATTGTATTACTCTAAAGCATACTATTTTAGCATGAAATATGAAAAGTTTCAAAAATCTCTCTACCAATTGGTGAATAAAGGAAGGAAAGGCAGAACATTTTCAAAGAGCACTTCTCACCATGGGAAAATGTTTTCACAGACTGAGAATTCTGGAACCATGTTTATTTATAAAAATACTGAACTCCTGCAATTTCTAGGAAACCACTCTAAAAATTATGTCTTTGATCAACCTAGCCTAAGATGGGGGAAAGGGACATATGTACTGAGCTATGAATTCATTAATAAACAATATTAGAGATACAAATAATCCATGGAATTCTTTTTTAGGTCACTTTATTTTTAGGACAGTCTTTGAAATTGTGGAAATGTAATATAATTTAAGGGAAAGCAATTGAACAACAATCAATGTTATAATCCTTCAGACATATGAGTTTTTTGATAGTTGTAATTCCCAAAGTAATCAAAATAGATGAGTATAGTTAATTCATACAAACCATTGCAGGCTTCTATAAAATGAAAGTAACATGACTTATTCACTCACATTTACAGAAAAAGAACATTTTAATCCTCATTATATTTTGCTAGAGCTCACAAACCTCTTTAATTTGACAAATGTTTGCTTGGTTTTACACATCATTCCTAGCATGACATATACTGAGTCAGGCAAGTGGTTGGACAGCAGGTACCCCTAATTCACTTCTATTTCTCTTCTCACTGTGCATGAATGGGTTTTATTGGTAGTAGAAAAATCAATTTGTAGGTAATTTTATAAAGAAATAAAAGAACTATTTAATGAGCTATAAATGTTTTGTCTAATTTCTTTTCACACTGGCAACTCTATGCACTATAAATGAAGAATGTGCATATAATCTGAACATCATGGTATTTAAAATTTGATGGCATAGATTTATTTTTAAGGTCCTCCTATCACTATTTAACAAACAAGAAGAAACCACGTCTGAATACTGAGAGAAAAGTAAGTACAAATTACAAAAGTAGAATTCTTTAAACTCCATTTTGCCTTGTTCTAAATGTTGTGTTATGTTGACAGATCTGGGAAATTTCAGTGGCCGGACCAGAAGTGCAGTGTCTGTGAGGGAAGGCCAGGGGGTTGTCCTGATGTGCTCTCCCCCGCCTCATTCACCAGGTACGGTAGGAGCCCATTCTGCGCTGCTGCTGCTCTCTTTTACTCTTATGCTCATTCTTTTAGACCGTGTCTTGACTGGAGTGACTTCCAGGTAAAATGTGCATGGTTTTCTTGAAATGTATCGTAGCACCAGTCATGTAATTAAAGATCATATACTCTAAATATCACTGGACAAGACACTGAGCTCCTATGATAAGATTGTTTTATTGCCATTCTAACTCTTGACTGTTGTGGTTATGTCTTCGCGTGTCACCACTGAGGAATATAGTGCCTGGAACACAGGGAAAGTGATAAGCCGAGAGAGTAAAAACCTTTCAAAATTATTTGCAGTGTCAGAGTTGAGTTAACTTAATACCAATGTGCAACTTGTTGCAGAAGATAAGCTGGAAACTGGGTTGTTTATGGTGTTTATCACACTGAAACAAAGACTGCTAAGAAATATTTTATAATTTTCAAACAAAACTATGACATTCTTTTTTGGCTACTTGAGCTCTTGTAAGAGTCATGGTAATAGGTAAGTACTTTATGAAGTTTGGAGTAATATAATAATAAACTGTGTTCAGGTTAATAATATTTCCTTTTGCCATCTTATAGCTAATTATGCTCATTTTCTTTGAGTCCTGTAATTTAAAATGAGTATTTTTTGTGCCACAGTATAATTTTCCTGTAATACATTCTATGAGTGGCTAGCATCAGTTAGAGAGAGGAGTATATCAATGTTTATTTCTACATGAGAAATAATAAAGACATCCTGTCATCTCAGTAATTTTTTTCTTTGTCTAGTGTGAAAGCCACACTCATTTCTAGGTTGTATTATTAGTATAATAAAGGGGCCCAATTTTGTCCTACATAGAAAATTCTTGTCATAAATTACAGTGAGACCTCATTCTAATGTCTTAAAGTTTCTCACCTTTATCTGACCTATCTTCTAACTTTTTCTTAAAGAATGTATTATTTTTAGAGAGAGGGGAGGGAGAAAGAAAGGGACAGAAGCATCAATGTGAGAGACAAACATTGATTGGTTGCCTCTTAGACTACACACCACAACCCAGGACTGAACCCGTGACACAGGCATGAGCCTTGATCAGTAATCACTGTGGGATGATACCCAACAAATTGAACCATGCTGGCCAGGGCTAACATTTTCTTTTTTAATTGAAAGAACAGTACACTAAATTTTGAGAGGAAAATACTTTGAAATACTTTTAGTTTCAAAATTACTATTAGTAATAATTTCTGAATTCTTAAATGTCTTTCCAATTTCTTCAGTCCATCTATGATCAGTTTGGGGACTTTACAGTAAACATATCCAGTCTTACCTTCATGTTATTCAAGATCTAGATAATTTTCAGGCAATGTGTGTTTTAACTTTTTTCTTATAGAAAATACAAAATCACTTAATAAGTTTAGTATAAACCTATAGTATTAATATATGTTATGTCTAATGAGTTATTAGGCAGGTTTTATTTGAAAGGCAGTATTAGATGAATAATTATTAGAGATAAAAGGAAGGAGGCTGAGGAGAAGGAGGAGGAGAAGCCAACAGGCTCTACAGAGGATGAAAGTATTCATCAGCAGACTTGCAGGAGTTAACATCATGAAATGAGCCTGTAGGAGGGGGCAAGGTTCTCTGAGATATAATTTACATTGCAAGGTTGTTAGAACATGTGTAAAACAAGTGAAATGACAGAGGATGATATAGGAACCAAAACCATAAGATTACGCAGAGAAAAAATATCCAATTTACAAAGAAAACTATATAGAAAATACTCCCAATGTGAAAGGAACACTATAATGAATTGCACACATAATAAGCATGATATAAGAAAGAAGGGGAAGGGGCAAGTCAAGGAACATGAACAGAGGACTCATGGGCACGGACAATGGGGGGGATTGACTGTGGGAGCAGGGGGAGGGGCAGCGAGGCAGGGGAGAGCAACAGGGGAAAAGGTGGGACAGCTGTAAATGAACAACAATAATAATTTTAAAAAGAATATGTATTAATAATTGATAAAATAAAAATATGATCTCAGTTTGAGACTTACAAGAGTAAAGCCAGTTGATTGCTCTCATAGATGTGTCATAAGAAATGTTAGACTGATTATATAATTTAAGATTGTAGAACAGGTTGAATTCTACTAGGTACTCATGGTGAAGTGTTATGTCAAATTATCTACTCAAACATCAGTGTTATCATAACGAAGTTTTAGGGGCACGTGCATGACCCAATATAACAGGAGTAGCTCAGCATCCAGGCTAATGTCTAACACTTACCAGATGAGTATTTATCCCTGATCAGCCAAATCCGATATATCTTTAGCTTTGTTGAACGTTCCTTTAGTATTCTGGTTCCAATGAGTCTTGCATATCCACTGAAGATATGGCTTCCCCACAGCCTTTTAAAGTTATGGCTTTTTATTCTCCCAAATTTTAAGTACCATTCGTTGTGAGTCTGGAACAGATATATCCTCCTTTCTCCTCATTGCCCATTCTCCTATTCCTCCTAACAAGTCCTCAGTTTTGAATTTCAAGCCCTCAGACTCTACACTTCCTTGTTGCAGTCATTAATGCACTCCCAGCTTATTCCTTTTATTTCTTGAAGATTTTTCTCCTATCTACACTCTCAGCTGATAACCATTTTATTGTGAAAGGAAAGCAATCAGAAAATAATGTCCACAACGTTTATCACCAGATCACACACTTATTTGCTTCTGTATTGATGGACTGTAACTTCCCTTGTTTAGTATAGATGCATTATTGCACTTCTAAGGCAATTCCTAAACTTGTGTGCTGTGGTGTTTTTTGTTGTTGTTTATTTATTTATTCATTTTTTTTCTACTTAAGAAAATTACTTTAGTAAATCTCCCTTCTGTATCTTTACTAGATATTGTTTACTTCCTTCTGGGTCATTCTCAACAACATGTGACTTTACTGTCCTTTCCTCCATGTAGAAACAAAACAAAACAAAGTTCTCTTGACTCATGTCCCCTTTCAGCTATTACCTCATTTTTCCCCTGCTCCTCTTCATATCAAAACTCTTCAAAAGATTACTCTGTAAATATGCTATTTAGTTTCACCCCTCTTTCTTGTATCTCTCTGATCCCCTATTCCCTGTCTCTTTCTTTTTTAACAGATAGAGGTGAAATTTATATCCCAGAAAATTAACCCATTTTGAAGGTACAGTTCAACACATTTCAGTAAATTTATAGTCATGCCTCTATCCAACCTTAGAACACTTCCATCATGTCACAGAGGCACCGCCACATGCCTATGCAATTACTGTTCTACTCTCTGTCTCTACACTTTTGCCTTTTCTGGAAATTTTATTTTAATGGTATTGCGTAATGTGCAGTCTGTGTGTGTGTACGTGTGTGTTTGGCTCTTTTTGCTTAGGTTACTGTTTCTAAGGTTCAACCAAATCCTGGCATATAACAGTAGTTACTTCATATTGCTGAATAGAATTCCTTTGTATAGAAACACCCCATTTTGTTTATCTTTTCCTCAGTTGATGGACATTTGGATTATTGTCAGTCCTAAATTTAACACTCCTTCCTCCACAAAACACTTTTTTGCAGGATTCCATACTCTCGTGTTTTCCTTTTATGTTACTTTTCAATCTCGTTTGCTGATTTGCCTCATCTCCTCAAACCATTAAATGTTACAATCCTGCAAGGGTGAGTCTTTGAACGTCTTTCATTTTGAACTTCTTTTGTTAATATGTCCTCACTCCCTGGGATATCACCTGGGCAACTAGTCTTTAAATACCAACATGTCCCAACCAGGAACCTGGCTTCCATATCCAACTGCTTTCTCAACATTTCCATTTAATAGCTAATAGGCACCTCAAGGTTAAGCATGTCCAAAACTGCACTCTTGATTCTATCTTCCCGAAACCTGCTCTAGTTGCAGCCTTTTCCACCTCAATTAAAGGCAGTTTCATTCCTTATAATTCATCACATTTTAGAGTTATTCTTCACTTTTCACTTTCTCTCACACCTCATATACAAACCATCAGCAATTCTATTGGCCGTACTCGAGGTTTTCAGTCCATACATAAGTATCAGAAACTTTGAAAGGGAAATAATAAATAGGAACAGGCAACGATAGATCAGCTGTATGGTAAGAAAACTTACCTTACCATTTACCTTTTCACACAATGTTGTAAAATGTAGACTAGATAAATGTGATTCACATTATCAACATGGAAGACTAAAATGTCACATGCTACATTTTTCCCAAAGGAACAAGTTGAAACCTGGAGGACTGGATTTACTAGTTGAGATTAAAATCATTTTGAGATATAGTGATTTAATTCTGGTACTTTGCTTGATCAATTAAAAGAACTTTAAAAAAGTCTTGGGGAAGTTAAGTAAAAAAATTCTAGCTGAAGAGGCAGAGTAAGTGTAGAAAAAATAATCCAGGATCACATGGTGAAAGAGGCATTGGCTTTGACACCTGTTCTGGCACCTATTAGCTATGACTTCAACAACAGCCTTTGTTTGGTGACGTGAGACTGTATATTATGAGATGAGTAAATAACTGGATACATACTAGAAAGCTCAGACCCAAAGTCCTGTCTCATCTAATGAGTCATCTAGATCACCGTCTCATCATTGCGTACCTGTTTAACTGATGCTTGATTTTACTTTGTTTCCCACTCTTGTTTTATTTCCTTCTTTCAAGTCATACTTAGCTTATCTTATCAGGATTTTATTATGAGAAGTAAAGTTTTGGAAGTAAAACTTTACTAATAGTTTTATCTCCCTTAGAGGATTGTATGTTCTTTAAGGGTACAAAACTTGTCATACCTTATTTATATCTCCAATGCTTGGTACAGTACCTGACACTTAGTAGGTATTCATTTACTGCATGTTAAATAATTGACTGAATGTGCTGATTCTAGCAGTTAAGTTTTATAGATTTTTTTGGACAGTTCCTATCAGCTTCCTGCTATTAGTTAATTGAAACCCACATTTATGATGGATATTGGGGTCACCTAATATCACATTCAAACATTATACTTTCAAAGTATAACAGTTACTATGATTCAGTGATAACTATTTGAAATTATAAGTATTTTGTATATCAGATAAGATTAACTAATATTTAGAAATAGATCCCAAATCAATTTTCTTAATATCTCAAATAGATGTATGATGCACATATTTTTTCTGTGAATAAAGGCAAAAACCAGGATAGACTGATTTGCTAAATTTTCCTCTTTACTTCCCAAGAGATCTCATTAATTTCTGTTAGCAACATCTATGAATGAAGATACCTTGATTGGATACTGATGTAGTTATTCATCTACCAGGGAATAAATATATTTTTCTAAAGTGTTAATCACATCTGCTCAAAATGATTTTGGTTGGTAAAAATCACCTCTTTCAGTTTAGTGACTTTGAAATTCTGGGTTATATTGTAAAGAAAGTCTGTGTGGAAATGTATAACGAATCCTCATAAAAGTAATAACCATATAAATAATCATTTTATGGTTTAGAGATTGTTACCACAGATACTTTTAAATAAAGAAGTCAGTAATTACTATTTTACTTTAAACATGTTTTGGTCTTATAATGTGCAGAAACATTAATCTCAGAAACTTACATTGAAATGGAACTCAAAATTTTTGTACAAAGTATTACATTCTAGTTAAAAATATATGTTATTACGAGGTCTGTCCAGACATTATCCATCCATGTAATATGAAAAATAGAGATATTTATTAAAGAAGGTACAAGCTACAAGAAACACCACATAGTACAATGACACCTCAGTCCCCTTCAAAGTAGGCACATTGAGACCTCACACAAGTTCTCCCAGCGTCTCTTCCACTGTTAAAAACACTCTGCAAAATCCTTTGTTGGAATCGTCATCAGCTGTCCCATGGTATTTTCCTGAATCTCACTGATGGTCTGAAATCTGTTCCCTTTCAAAGGTGATTTTAGTTTTGGGAAAAGCCAGAAGTCGAAGGGTGCTAAATCTGGGCTGTAGGGGGGCTGAGTCACCTGGGTGATTTGATACTTCACCGAAAAATATGATGCAGATTCATTGCTCTACTCGCTCAGTCATTTTGACTGTGATGGCCACAGAGCACACGTGCTCACTCAAAGCGCAGTGAAGTCGTCATTGTTCACGCACACACATTCCAGTCCACTTTCCTTGGCTGCCGGGTTATGCTGACGTCACACAAACCGCTCTCATTATATTAAGAATGCCTGGACTTTTTCTGGCAAGACCAGAAAATATATCACTTTACAATATATCATATTTTCATAATTAATATACCGTGTAAACCTTGCAAAATATCTGAGAGTTAGATATTATTGTGATGCCCATTGTACTGATGAGGAATCTAAGCTTCAGGAAAACTAAGTGAAACACTTAAGCTCTCATTAAATGATGGAACCAGTATTTCAAACTTCGATATATTTTATACCACGTAATGTGCATTTTGGTGAAAGCTTCTCTAAAACTTTCATAGCAAGAATACAAAGAAGACTTTCCTAAAAATGGAATTATTGACATCTGAAAAGTAATGTTTATTTTATTATATCAAATGTTTTACTTACCTTTTCATTCAGCAAATATTTACTGAGCGCCTACTTTCTTTTAAGTGAGTTTAGCCTGTTTATATTTATTTCTCTCTTATTTTTAGTTACCCTGCCTTTTTTTTAGTAATTCATTTTCCCTCTTTTTACTTTCACTGACTGTTTTTTGATTAATGGAAGGTATTTCATTGTACTATTATTTCTACTCATTTCAAAATTCTATATATATATATTATTTGCATGATTTTAGAAAGTCTACATTAAATAGTAATGTGCCTACTTAAAATAATTTTGATCACTTTAAATATGATTACTCTAGGAGGTTAATTGATCTATTTATTTATTGGTCAAATAGAATTTGAAAAGAAAAGAAACTCAGGGTTATGGCTCTGTGACTATTTCTTTTACCTAAGACATGAAGTTCATTTAGGACAGAATAAGAGTAGTTGGATTATGGATCTATCAAATATTAGATACCTATTGTTATGAAAGAGAACTGTATACAGACATCTGAAGTCTAGAAAAGGGATCTAGCAGAAGATTATAATTTTAGGCATAATCAACAGCAGATTGATTGGGATTGCTCAGGCTGAGTGTCTGCAGTATGAACATCATGAATTTCTCTTTCTATGATAAACGATGTGGGAAAAATTTAGTTGTTTTGTTTCTATGATACAAGCCCATTTAAATAGCTTCCAGTTACTAGCAGAATTTGTGCATTTATGTGGCACAGTTTAGGGATATTTCAAATCTACACTGAAATTACTAATATCCACAGCTTACGTTTTTTTAAACCTCCAAATGGCTGTAAGTATTAAATTAATTGCTTAGATGCAAATGATTCACCCAGCAAGGATTGTGTTGTTTTAATTCTCAAACATACGAGACCTAGAAGCCTGAAAGGTTAATGCATCTCCTAGATGCCCAGGAATCCCAAGCACTCTGTGGTTGTGAAAGAGAGAAGCTTATATCCTCAAGAGTAACTAGCCAGAATTATTATTTGACATCTCTGTTATTTGCAGAGAACAAGGTACAGAAAGAACATAAAAGATTCAAGCCCTGTTCCAACATTCAATAGGAGAAAAACTTGACATTCACTAGGAGCAACATAAAGTCACTTATAACCAGAAAAACAACATAATATTTCACAAATATTTTATCATTTTAAAAATTCTGGTAACCAGACACCTAGATTTATATAAGCTCTTCCCAATTCTACCAGCCAGGTATCATTTTGCCTTAGTGATCTTGTGAAATTATGTGGGACTGAGTCCCAAACAAAATAAATCCCCAGTCTTTGATATATCTGGCTCCTTACACACTGAAAACCATAGACACAGGTCCTGCTCTCTGAAACCTGCTCTCCAAGCCAACCAGTCCCTTTACCATCACTTCTTCAATCATAGAATCATGGTGACACCCTTGTCTCTCATAGAGACAACTAGAATACTAGTTAGTGCTGAATGCATACTGTGTCTCAAAGAGTCTAAAACCATAGTGATTGGTTGTATAGGAAGAACCATGAAAACTGGGTTAAGGGCATAGTGTGAAAATCTACAGATGAAGTATTTTATATCTGCATATATGTTTTGAGCCATCATAGAATAAAGTGGAAATTTATAAAGTAATGATCTGTATAGCAAAGCTTCTATGCTTAAGCACACAGCAAACACAGAAGTAGTATACTGTACTTGGTTGCCTCTTTAACAATTTCTAATTGTAAATACCTAATACATAATTTATTCAATTAAAAAAAACCACGCTAAAACATCAATGGACACTGGAAGACTAAGAACTCCGGCCCTGTCCCAGATGCTAAACCTTAGCAACCCCTCATTCCCCATAGCCCCGAGACTCCTCTTCTGTGAAGTATGTGTATTGGTTAGATTAGAGCTGAGGACTTCAGTTTTCATGTGTAAACTATTACACTTCAGTGGAGATATTTTATACTAATATAATAAAATTTGGGGTTTTTTTAGATTGAAAGTATTTTTACCTAAACCTAATTAAAAACAAGTAGGCAGGTTCACCAGCCTCAAATCCATTGTAGAACCAGATTCTGTATAAGAAAACAAATCCAGAGTGTACAGGTGGTGGCTGCCTAGACACCGTGATGAAGGATACTAGGTAGTGACTGCTTCCAAACAGTATGCTATACTATATCATAATATTTCATCTGAAATTTGGGCTCAGGCAGCCAGGGATTCCTATCCTGACTCATAATTATTACTGGCTTTGTTTGTTAAATTAAGCCTTATCTTTTCTGTAAAGAGGGAATAATAAAAACTACCTCACAGGATTGTAAGAATTAAGAGATAGTTTATGTAAAGCAATTAGCCCAATGCTTAGAGGATAGTAAGTATTAAATTCAATTTTTCTTGAAGATCTGTCTTCAAGAATCTTCTTTAAAATGCAAATGCTTGTGAGAGAGGTGACTCCTTAAATTATTACCTGCTAACATTAATTACCAGTTGGCAGGGATTAGTTGCCATCAAAGTGACAAGGCAATTAGAAGATGGGTGGCACTTGGAAATGTGAATCTGAGGGTTTTCCATGGGAAAAGGATCAGGGAAAGGAAAAATCTGACAGTGAAGTGAAAGGACACAAAGTATCACTGCTATCTTCAGGGGGCTTCTTCATCCTATAATAGTTGTTACCAGAAATTATTCCCTTAAAGCAGATCTATATAAAATGACAACCAAATTTTTATAATGATGAAAATATAGCATTTGGCCAATATTTTTCTTTGAAAAATGAAATTTACATACAAAATCTAAATCTCACAACTTAAAAATTCTGTTATATCTGCAACTATGAGAAAAAAGCAGCTTAAGACTGCTTTTGGGACCGCTTTTCCTATAAAATAGTAAGATACTTCGACGCTCCCACATTTCAACTTTTGTACCATACTCATGAAAAGCAATTGTCCCAAAAGCATTAGAAAGGTTCAGCAATTTTCCCTAGGTCTTTCTTAATTATTTGATTTCAAATCCTTATATGTGGAAAGGTGTATGGTCCACATTCTCATAGTCACTGGACACTTGACTTGACCTTGGCTAGTAACTATGCCCTAATGATTGCAGCCATTTTCCAACATTTGCCTTTATTAAATTCATGAAATCTACAACTCTTTCAATGTTGACAGGTTCACTTTGCAATTTTAAAAGTGACCAATTAATTTGTCATTGTGATCATGTGATTATAATTTTCCTTCCCTTAAAAATGTTGTAATCAAGTGGGCTTCAGTTAAATTACCAGGACACAGAGGCTCCATCATTAAGTTCTGACTAGGGTCAGCCATCTCATTAGACTAAAAAGAAGAAAAGAAAACTAGAATTTTCATTTTGCATATAGTATCTTATTTCACCTTTATTTCTGCTTTAGAAGTTTATTTGTGACCTACACTTTATAAATGAAGATATCAAAGCTCTAAGAGAAGCTTGTCTAAAGTCCCACACCTAATAAATAAAAGGACAAAGATTCATCCGTGTAATTCCAATTCCAGTGTCCTTTTGAAAATAACATATGGCCTTTCCACATTATTGTTCTGAAATTTTGTTGACAATTCCTAATTTGTAGACATAGACCACTGGTCAATATATTTATTACATCAATTCAAGTGAATAAATAATTTCATCAATTATTTTTGTTGACTTTTTCAAATTGTTAACTAAATTGAACATTCATCACTGCCAAAATCAAGTATAAAACAATATATGAAAATAAATTATATGTATGTAGAAATTTTATTATTTTTACCAAGTAGAATAATGCAGTATTCATGTGTCTATCTTAACAATTATTTAGAAGGCAGGCAGGATAGGTGAAAATACAGTAAATTAAATCACAATGAAATAAAGGAATTATTTATTTTTATTATGCATGTTTTTCTAAGTGAGTAAAACAAAAAATACAAATGCAAATTTTTTACCCCTAAACAGCACAGAAAAATGACTGTTTTAACCCAAACTGGGCGATGTCGTATAACATTTGTAACAAGAGCTTTACCAACAGATACATTTTGACATTCTTCTAAAATCTTCACAAATCAGTTTTAAATATATGCCTTTAATCTTTTTTTTTTTCCTTGAGTCGCACTTTGTTGTGATATGTTCTCTAGATGTCACTGGAAAGGAAAACTCAATGTGTCTTAGAATATTTATTTTTTTAAACTACAATTGACAAAATTTATACATGGAAAGCCAAATGTCACAAAGCAAACAGTTCATACTGGAATTTGTTTTAGAATATTTAGACACAGCAAATAAGGGAAGATTTAGACCATTGCAATAACCTGCTTTTTATTTTTTATATTTGCTTGGGGTTTCTACATAGATGGCTACATTTCTGATCAGGTTTATTTGATTACCATTGGTTGTTTAATTGTATTTGACCACATATTTGCAACTCTTTTAAAATAATCTATTTTTTCCTTTTACTATGAGATATTCTACACAGAAGAATGTGGAAACAGCGGGCCAGGAGAGCAAGCTGATCACCCCGTTGGTTGCTGGCTCACATTACCTGGAGTAACTAGAGAGTTCATGTTATCGGATATGAATCCTTACTTTCATTTGATTTGGAGAAAGCAGTCGAATGACCAGTTAAATTAGTACAGTAAAATGAAGCCAAGGTAGATTGAGTTGATGAACTTATACATTAAAAGGCCTCACATTTTCTGAAAAGTTTAATACTCCCTTTTTCTCCTATGCTGTGGTGTTCCATGGAAATCATATCTTTATTGACTCTGATGAATAATGGGGGACGGCAAAAGAAATGTAGGCATAATGGAGTCAGATGCCTCAGTATAAATCCTAATTATACCACTTGTTCAACTGTTGGCTCAGATAAAAAGGAATACAACTTAGCCTCAATTTTTAAGAATTTTATTAAATTTATTAGGGCGGCTGGTTAATAGGGTCATACAGGTGTCTAGTGCACAATTCTCTGATGCTTGACCTGTGTGCTGGCTTGTGCGTCTACCACCCAGAGCCATGTCATCTTCTGTCACCAAATATTTGGCCTTCTTCACTGTCCCACTGACCCCCTAGCCCAGCCTCAGTTTCTCTTTGAATAAATGAGATTAATAAGAGCCTTAAGCTTATACAATATTGTGAAATGATATATTGCTATTACTTTTCCCAAAACTTCTCATTTAATTAAATAGCACAGGTGATCTTTGAGAGAAATGGACAGGAATCATATTGATCCAAAAAAGAAAAGCCAAGAAAAAAAAATAGCAGTTTCTGGCTTTAAATGAAGATTGATGAGCACATAAAATAATAAAATCAACAATGCCAGAGTCCAGTTCTTTGCTTTCATCTCTGAGAAATTGTATTAACCTTTGTCCGTATTGTGTTTAATTCATTGAACTAAGCACAATCTCATCAAAGTTATATTCTTCTCAAACAGGGGGGATCATCAAACTTTTTCTGTAAGTGGCCAAATAATAAATACGTTTGGCTCGGTGGGCCGTATGGACTCTGCCACCGTTCTCAAGTCTGCTTTGTTAGCATAAAATTAGGCACAGACAATACAAAAATGAATGAGGGTGCCTGTGGTGTAACAAAGCATTATTTTTGGACAGTAGCATTTGAATTCCATATGCTTTTCATTTATCCTTTGAATTTTTCAACTATTTAAATATGTAAAATCCATTTATAGCTCACAGTATGTAAAAAAGCAGGCAGCAAACCAAAATTCTCTTCCCAGGCCAATTTTTTAAGAGGCTTTCTTAAGGTTATTTTCTCCCTAAATCTTCATGACCCTTCCCTCTTTTTACAGTATCTTATGTTCGGATGGAGACAGGGACTAAATATACCTTATTTAACACCTTTTGGTTGTGACAGAAACTTAACTGAAAATACCGTATTTTGCCATGTATCATGCACACTTTTTTGCTCAAATTTTTGAGGGAAAAATAAGGATGTGCTCTATAATAAGTAGTACCTGAAATACCTGGTATCTGCTCTTGTGTTTTGTAATTATTTGTTACATAATGTTTCTTGTACCATAATATATTGAAAAATAAATGATAAAATTCCTTTATAATACATAAAACAAATATTTAAATATAAATAAATAAATAAGTAATGGAATTTAAAAATTAAAATGAAAGATTTTTTTCCCCCTGAGAGTTTGGGCCAAAAATGTGGGTGTACATTATACACAGCAAAATACGGTACCTTCATCCGAATCCAAATGAGGAATGAATTGGCTCTTGACTGGTTTACCTGTATTAAAGAAAGTGTAGTATAAATATTTAACTCTTGATCTCTGGGGTTAGAAAGATTCAACTCTGTCACTTTCCAGCAGTGTGACCTTGGAGAAATACTGTAACCTACCCTTACATAATTCCTTAATTTTAAATATTACATGTCTGTGATAGTCGAAAAGGCTCAATGAGATAGGGTATGTACACTGCTTATGATAGGGCCTACTATACGGGTTGCTGAGGCAGTTTTTGCATCTTCATACCTTTTGGATGCTTGCTAACACAGTCGTAATGTATCATGTGTTCAACAGATACTGCTGCTTAATCTTATACCAGTTTATAAGGCTGGCCCAACAAACAGATCCTAAATAGCTCACTTTTGTATTTTTCAGAAGATAATATTATCTTTATTATTTTCATTTCAAGAAAATAAATGTAATGATATGGTTATTTAATAACAATATAAATCTTACTGTAGAAAAATAGAAATAAAAAATGTTTTCATTTAGGAATTTTAATTAATGCTCTCAATTGGAAAATTAATGTTTGAGACATTAATACTTTTATCTCCATTTTATATCACTACTTAGATATGGATTATTTTTAATTAACTTTACAAAAAGTATAATTAACAAATAATGAACATCAGCAATTTTGTGTACAATTCAGTGAGCTTTGAAAATAAAGAATAGAGTCACGTAACCACAACCATAACTATGACACAGAACATTTCCATCACCGGAAAAAGTTCCCTAATGCTTCTTTCCAACCAATTTTCTCCCCCAACTGCCTTCTGCCCCTCGCATCCACTAATCTGTTTTCTGTCCTTAAAGTATGTTTTCTCCAGAGATTCTGTTAAAGGAAATTATACATCTCTGGAAGTTGTTTTTTTTTTTTGTTTTTTGTTTTTTTTACTTAAAGTAATGTTTTTGATATTCCTTTATATTATTGAGTCAGTAGATTATTCTTTTTAATTGCTGAAGTATTCTATTGTCTCAGGGCACTAGTTTGTTTATCCATTCATCATTTGATGATAATGGTCTGTTTTAGAATTCAAGCAATTATGAATAAATCTGGGATGAACTTTGGAGCATAAATCTTTGAGTGAATAACATACATGTGGTCTGTCCTGAAAAAGTCCAGCCATTATTAATATAACGAGAATTGTAGTGCAACATTGATATAACCTGGCAGCCAAGGAGAGTGGACTGGAATGCACATGTGTGAACAATGACAACATCACTGTACTAGTAAGTGGGGGTGGTAGACACCTTTGAGTCAGCATGTGTAGTATGTGGCCATTACATTCAAAATGACTGAGCTAGTAGAACAATTAATCTGCATCAGATTTTGTGCTAAGCTTGAACATTCCTCCATGGAAACTGCTCAGAAGTCTGTAGTGATGGGTAAATGGTGATTGGCAGTTTCATCATTGCAGCGTGTCTGCCGATGCATCATGTCTCCTGCAGGGTTTTTTGGCAAAACATCAAACCACCCAGGTGACTCAGCTCCACTATAGCGCAGATTTGGCACTCTGCACCTTCTGGCTTTTCCCAAAACTAAAATCACCTTTGAAAGGGAAGAGATTTCAGACCATTGATGAGATTCAGGAAAATACGAGGGGTAGCTGATGGCGATTGGGAGAACTGTGTGAGGTCCCAAGGTGCTTACTTTGAAGGGGACTGAGGTGTCATTGCCCTATGTACAATGTTTCTTGAATCTTTTATCTTCTTCAGAAAATATCTCTATTTTTCATATTGTATTGCTGGATACCTTCTGGATAGATTTTGTATCTTTGTGTGATTTTTAATTTTCATGTTACAGATACATAGGTAATCTTCAATTTCCTCATGAATATGACTTGCTTTTTTTATTTATATATGTGCAAGTGTGTGAAAATCTTGTTCCTACTCTTGTTATGTTGCCCTCATTCTATGCCTGAATATTTATACATAATTTTAAGGCTAGTATTTATTGTTTGACTTTATTTGGAATGACATACATTTTTTTTTCTGTAAGTATAGAGTCTTTATAGCACAGATATTTTCTCCCTTTCAGAGTTAAGATTCTATCAGTTTCTATTAAAAAAAAAAGGATGATGTGCTTATGCCATTGAAATGATCATACAAATAACAGTAGCTATATTTTTCTTTTTCTTTTATTTGAAGAATCTTTTTCTTAACTCAGAGAGTTTAGCTTTATCATGCAGTCTCTAAACGGACTCATTTGAAATTTTTACCAACTGCACATGAACTGGCAAACTTTCAGCTTAAATACCAAGTGACAACTGGTAAATATCGTTATGTTAGAGGACCATGCACTCCTGATTATGGCATCAGGATATAACTGTTCTATTCATTCCATATTAGCATTATCTAAATTATTTCAACTTTCTTTCCTACCTTTATTTCATTTAAAGAACTAGAAGAAATAACTATTGTGTATACTATATATACAATGGTTTAAACAGAAATAATATTAATTTATGATTAAATTGAAAAATAAACTAGAACCATATAGATATAGATTAAATATAGATATAAATATAGATATATATGAAGTCTTGGGCTACATAACAATAATTTGGTCAACTACGGACCACTTATGAGATTATAATGGAGTTAGAAATTCCTGTCCTTACTAACACCCTAGGCTTCAACAGTGTTGCAGCACAGTGCATTACACAAATACTTACCACTGTGTCGCAATTGCCTACAACAAATGCACACATTTGTAGCCTAGAAGCTGCTAGGGAACTGAATTTGTCAACCCAAATATGATCATTTGGCATAAGGATTATTTTAGGTTGGATAATTTTAAGATACAGTAGTAGATCCTGGAGAAGCTCTGAAAACCAGCTAGAAGGTACCCTTCCTAGATACATTTCCATTTGTAAGGGATGCATCCATTTGTAAAGGTGTCTTCCTTAGAAGAAGAGGATGGCCTTATCTCTAGAAACTCATTTTTGTATAAGACAGTGACTTAAATCTGCATGACAACTTTACCCTTATTTACTGTACTTTTCCTAGTAACCTCTCATTTCCCCCACCCCCAACATTGTCTTCTGTCTTCAGCTGAAGATGGTATTTACAATGGTGATTTCAGCCATTCTGGGTAAGTTACCCAGGTCTCTCCCTGAGTTCCCTGGGCTTTTCCCATGCATACAGGACGTATACACGTTATTCAACTTTTGTTTGTGTTTCTCCTGTTAGTCTGTCTTTTGTTACAAGAATGTCTCGGCCAAGAACTCAGAAGGATGGAGAGAAAATTATTTTTCCTCCCCTGCAGAACAATAAATTGTACCGTACAGTCTAGGTGCACAGTAGGCTATACCATCTATGTTTGTGTTAATTGCATTCTATGATGTTCGCACAAGGAAGAAATCGTTTAACAACAAATTTTTCAGAATGCATCCCTGTTGTTAAGGGGGACACAAATATATACATATACTTACATTTATTTTATAATATGTAAAAGGATTAATAATTCAATAATAACATTATATTCTTCAGTTTCTATAAAAATATGACCTGGGTGTGGTGCATTGAAGCTAGCCTTTCTCAAGCAGGGTTCCACAAGGAAATTAAGCCCTATAGAAGATGGTTTGAGTTGCTGTTTTCTCGGTTCTTCCAAGGATGTTACATAGTTAACACTATTCTAAAAGAATAGAAGTTAACTTATTATATTCAATACATGCCTTAGGGCAATACAGATTAGACTTTTTCAATAAGTAAATATTGGAAATGCCATCGCATGTCAAAAATTATTTAAATTTCAATTTTATCTTAATGACTGCAGTGTTCTAGAAAACTAATAAAATTTATTTAACCTGATTTTTAATATTTTATTTTTAAAGATTTATTGTTATTATAAATAACCTTATAATAAACATTATAGATATCTATACACTAAATACCTAGATGTGGGATTTCCTTGCGAATGAAGCAGCAGTAAGTTCGTTGCTTGGTATTGTCAAAATGCCCTCGGAAAAGAGTGGAACAGGGTAACTTAGCCTCATCTAGTCATCTGTGCACCAGTTATGAAGCTCTCTTCTTAGTCCACTTGTGTCCTCGTTTGTATTAGCCTTTGCCAAACCTCTGAACTTTAAATTGTTGGACTTTGTTAGTCCTTTGTAGAGGAGGTTGTGTGCGGATCAGGGAGAAAAGGTACAGTTTTTGGTCCCTTTTTCATCCTTCCCTTTTAGTTTAATAAAGGGCATTCATTGCTTTTCCCTCACACGGACTCTGACTGCCCTTTTCTAGTTTCATCTTGTCTTTCCTATTTTTCCATCAACTGTATTTCAAGAAAGGAACTTGGCAAAGTAGAAGGTCTCCAACATCACAGCTCCAGTCCCTCTTCAATGTTCAGAAGACACAAGTCATTATTTTTACCTCCTGCTGAAGACATTTGCAGAGGTTAAAAAAAAAAAATCTTTACTAACAATGATAAAGAGCAGGGGTGCAGGAATAAACATCTGCCTGCCCAATGGCTTATTCACTTAAAATACAATTAGCATGTTGCCTTAGCGAACATCCAGTTCGTTTTCTTTTATGATACATAGTTTGCTTCTTTTTTCCTTCACAGAGGAACAGGAACTAAGAGAGCTTTATCCAATTAATTCCCCTGAATGGCTTCACCTTTTTCTTTTTCCTTCTTCAAAAGGACACCGCCTGCTGTGAAGTGCTTAGCTGCACATGAGTATAGCTTTTTTGGATTAGATGAGAAGAAATCCAGACTCTCCCACAATAGAGAAGGGGTTATATGTGAACCTTATTAAAAAGTCCAAACAATATAAAATATCATAACCTTATCTCTCTAGCTTCCTGGTCACTCTGCCTCCCAGAGAGAGGGTCAAGGCATATGGAGAATAATAGTCTCTGGGATCAAGTAACCAGATGTGACAAGAAAAAAGTGAAGAAAGTAAAATATCAGGCACCACTGTCATCTTAGTTTCATCGTATAAATAATCAAAACAGCCTTAGCTGGGATGGAAGTCCATTGTTGTACCTGTGGGGTTCTCCTTAAACATTAAGCACAGGTGAGGCAGAGAAATGTCATAGAAACCTATTCTTTCATTAACAAACAAACAAGAGAAAGCAATATTTCTAAAATTCTTACCGCATGAAAGGCAAAGAGCTAAGCTGATGCCTGGATTAATCAAGTTAATATAATACATATCAAATAGGTCTTTGTATTATTTTATTTTGCAGATGAGAACACTGAGGGAAAGAGGATCCTTTAGTTAGCTCTATGATCTCTCTACATGCATTTGTGTATTTAAGATCGCCTTTTCAATTTTTTAGCATCTTGTTAAGCAGAATTTTTTAAATTATAAAAATATGATAAAGAGTGTGACTCTAATCGGAATACACCCATGTATGACAGGGAAAAAGCAAGTCGGCCGCTAGAATTGCAGTCCCAAAATTGCTCTGCAACGCTGGTCCGGAGGTCAGCAATATAAATGCTTCTCTTATGCTCTTCTTACATATTGCAAAGAGGCATTAAGCTAACAAGCATTGAAAATGAGTGCCTTTAGACATGGTGGGTGATTCATTGGAATCGTTCTTCCCCTCAGGGAGAAGGAAAGTCTGGAGGGAGGGAGCTGGCTGACCTCGCGCAATTAACACAGTACCGATGCAGGCAGAATGGCCCGCAGTGACAGGGCTGTGCTTCAGGGATGTGTGTTCCCAGGCTGAGGTCTAGGTTATGGCAACAAGGATCATTCTGGGAGCCACTTCAGTGGCTCTATATTGGACACAGGAGAAAGATAGAAAGGGAAAAGGTAAAGGGAAGCTATGCGCTATATATATATATTTTAAGTACTTCTGAACATTGCTTTTCCCTTAGGATATGAGCTCTTTCTTGTATGCAGCTGCAAATTGAAGTTTGACAAACAGGTCAGGAAGTGGGGAAGTACTGAATAATAGCAGTACTACTTTTCCAATGGAAACTGATACTCCTAACCATTACAATGCTTCAGCCTGAAGTTTAACTAATACAATGTCTTTAGCCTAGCATTGAATCGGGCAATGTTAAACTATGGAAGGTTTAGCCTACACTGAAAACACACATTGTTATATTTTATACCTTCCCCTGTGTATATTTTTAAAAAAATGAAAACCTATTATTAAAGATGTAGAATAACACCTTCTGTTTGGGGGTAATGTCTGTATCATGCAAGTGGTTCTAAAGCTTTTAAAAAAATAGATTGTCTTTTTTTTTCTTCCCAAGAATGGGATCCAACAAAGAACTTAAATTTTGAATGATTCTGTGGGGGAAGGGGATTGGAAACTGTGATTTGTGCTAACATAGTACCTGTGCTGATGGTTCTTGGGGTTTACAAATCTGGAGTAACGTAGGTCAAATGGCTTTTTAGAGCATCGTGATTCCAATCACTCCCTAAGATTCTGGTTGCAACGAGATGCATGCCCTTTTCTCTACCTTGAAGAGAGAGAGAGAAAAAACTACCTAATTTAATCAATCATTAATTTCAATTCTATAAAATTTAGATAACCAATCACGTTTTTATGAATAATAAAGAATGCTTAGCAGAGCACCAGGCACATATAAGTGCTTAATGTATTTACAGGTACTTACTGTGTGACATGTTAGAGAAAATGCAATCTTTTGGAATAATCAGATATTGTATGTCCCTGAGCAATCAAGACATATGATGGGAAATGAAAGAGCCTACGAAAATAGCCGAATTATTTTAAGCTAAGTCGGATGAGAAAAAACAGGTTGTTAATGCCAGCTGAGTTAAGATAACCTTGGAATTTTGTTCTATATAGATTTGTCTTGTCTCAAAAATCTGGTTTAGCTAAACGATATTCTGAATTAATAACATAACTTTATTTATTTATTTTATTTTTCAATTACAATTGACATTCAGCATTATGAATTTCAGGTATACAGATAGTGGTTAGGCATTTCTATAATTTACAATGTGGTTCTCCCGATAAGTCTAGTACCCACCTGACATCATGTATAGTTATTACAATGCTACTGACTGCATTCCCCAAACTGTATTTTACAACCATGACTCTTTTGTAACTGCCAATTAGTACTTCTTAATCTTTTCACCAGCCAGTCTTTTTCACTCAGCCTCCCAACTACCCTCCCACCTGGCAACCAGTAGGTTGTGCTCTGTATCTATGGGTTTGTTTCTGTCTTCCTTTTCTGTTCACTTTTTGTTTTAAATTCCACATAAAACTAAAATCATATGGTATTTGGTTTTCTTTGTCCAACCTATTTTACTTAGCTTAATACCTTCTGGATCCATCCATGTTGTCACAAATGCTAAGATTTCATTCTTTTTTTTTTAATGGACAACTAATATTCCATTGCATATATGTATGTACATCTTTTTATCCACTTGTCTTTTGATTGAAGCATTTAATTCATTAATACAAAGTAATTATTGATAGGTATATAGTTATTGCCATTTTATTAACTGTATTCTGATTGTTTTTGTAGTTCTATGTTCTTTTCATATTCTTTTTTTAAAAAGATTTATGTATTTCATTTTTAGATAGATGGGAAGGGAGAGAGAGAGGCATAGAAACAATGTGTGGTTGCCTCTCGCGCGCCCCCTACTGGGGACCTGGCCTGCAAACCAGGCCTGCGCCCTGACTGGGGAATCAAACCAGCGACCCTTTGGTTTGCAAGCTGACACTCAATCCACTGAGCTACACCAGCTGGGGCCATTTCATATTCTTTTACTCTCTTCGCTTGTATGTGGATGACTTTCTGTAGTGTTTTGTTTGGATTCCTTTTTCTTTATTTCTTATATATCTTTTGTAGCATTTTGGTTTATGGTTACTATGTGCTTCATGTATACCAAGTTATGTTTATAGCAATCTGTTTTAAGTTGATGATCGTTTAAGAGTGAACACATTCTATTATCACTATCATTTTAACTCTGCTCCACATTTATGTTTTTGTCATTATTTTTTGCTTCTTGTGTGTGTATGTTTGTGATATCCCTTAATTTACTGTTGTAATTACATACCATCTTCCTACTTTTGCCTTTTAACCTTTGTACTAGTGTTAGTGTTGGTTGATCCACTGCTTTTATTATATGTTTGCCTTTGTCAGTGAGAATATTTTTCTTTGTGACATTTTCTTATTCATATTTTTTTTATTTTCTTATTTTTCTTTCTAAAGAAGTCCTTTTAACTTTTCTTATAATTCTGGCTTGGTGGTGATGAGCTCCTTCAATCTTTTATTTTGGGGGAAGCTCTTTATATCTCCTTTGATTTTAAATGATAGCCTTGCTGGGTAAAGTAATCTCGATTAGAGGTACTTACTTTTCATCACTTTAAATATTTCTTGCCAATCCCTTCTGGCCTGCAAACTTTCTCTTGAGAAATCAGCTGACAGTCTTATGAAACTCTCTGGTAGGTAACTAACTAACTGCATTTCTCTTGCTGCTTTTAAGATCCCCTCTTTGTCTTTAGCCTTTGCTTTTTTAATTATAATGTGTCTTACTGTGGGCTTCTTTGGGTTGATTTTGTTTGGGACTGTGAACTTCATGGAATTCTATGTCTATTTTCTTTGTGAGGTTAGGGAAGTTGTTAGTCATTATTTCTTTGAATGGTTTTCAATCCTTTGCTCTTTCTCTTCTTTTTCTAGCACCTCCATTATGTGAATGCTGGTGTGCTTGATGTTGTTCCAGAGGTTCCTTAAACTATTCTCATTGTTTTCCCTTTTTAAAAAATTGTTGTGCAATTACAGTTGTCCTCATTTTCCCCTGTCACTCTCCCCAACCACACCCACTATTCTCATTTTTTAAAAAAATTATTTTTCCTTTTTGCTTCTCAGATTGGATATTTCCTGCTACTTTGTTTTTCAAATTGCTAATTAGATATTCTGTTTCATCTAATCTGCTATTGATGCCATATAATGTATTCTTCATTTCAGTTGTATTATTCATTTCTGACTGGTTCTTTTTATGGTTTCTATCTCCTTTTTATGCTTCCTATCACTTCGTTGAATTTCTCACTGAAATCATCTATCCTTCCCCTAAATTCATTGAGCATCCTTATAACCAGTGTTTTGAACCCTGCATCTGGTAGACTGCTTGCCTCCATATTGGGGGTGGTGGTGTTATTTTTGTCCTGTCTTTTCATTTGGGACATGTTTCTTCATCCCTCATTTTGGCTGTCTCCTTGTGTTTGTTTCTATGTATTAGATAGATCTGCTACGTCTCCCACTCTTTGCAGAGTGGTCTATGTAGGAGGTGTCCAGTGGAGCAATGTCCCGATTCTCTGTGCTGGGTGCTCCAGGGGTGTCCCTTATGTGGGCTGTGTGTCCCCTCCTATTACAGTTGAGCTTTGATTGCTGTTAACATTGTTAATAGGTGGTTTTGAACTTCAGGCTGCTTGGCTGTGAGAATTAGTCATGACTACATGAAAAAAGCTGTTATGAGGGGGCTGACCCCATGGAGAGGGATGCAATTTAGCAGAGTTCTGGTGCTTGCCAAGTCTACCCTTTAGGTATGTCTTTTGTGGTGATAATTGGCTGGTGCTCTGTTGTGGTCTGAAAGCAGCCACCACGTGTAATCATTCTGAGGCCTCTTCAGAGGGGCTCTGGTGCAGGCTGAGGTCAGCTGTTGCCTGTTTCCAGCCTCAGGCCACATGGTAGGAGCTACAAAGTGATCTGCAGTTGGCCGTTCCCTGCGCTGGCCTTGTGAGTTTCTGGAAGTGGTTATGCTGTGAACCGAGGCCACTGCCACTCATGCCATCCTTATGGCCATTTACCAAGAGGTACAGGGTATGCTGAGGCTAGCTGCTGATTGTTTGGGGTTTGTGGATATTTGAGAAATTTTAGAAAAGTCCACAGCATGGGCTCAGGCTGACAGTTTGTGTGAATTAGCCTCTGAAAAAGGTTTGCACCAGGTGGAGTCTCAGCGAATCACCTGGGTGGGGCAAAAGTAGTGTCAGTCTGTTTAATGAAGACTGAGACATTGTGCCCAGCTGTACCTGCAGGCTCAGCAGGGAAAGGGCTTAGCAAAGGAACAATGGTGCCTGCCGGCACTTTAGTCCCACGGAGAGGTGGTCCTCCATCCCTTGCCCTGAAGCCAGACAGTTCAGCTCCTCCCCACATGTCCCTGGCAATTTCTGAGCTGTTATCTTTTCTTCTAAGCTTAGGGCAAGTGTTTGTGAGCAAGTAAATCTACATATGGGCCCATCAACAGGACACCTAGCTCTGAATGGTGTGGCTTAGTTGGTCAAGCATTGTTTTGCAGGGAGAAAGGTTGCCAGTTCGATTCCTGGTTGGGCACATACCTGGGTTGCTGGTTCCTTCCCTAGTCAGGGTGTGTGCAGAAGGCAACCAAGCAATGTTGCTCTCACATCGGTGTTTATTTCCCTCTCTTCCTTCCTCCCTCCCCCTCTCTCTAGAAATAAATAAAATCTTTAAAAAAAGATGACACCTGAGTCTCCAGCAGCCCTCCATCCCACCCAGATTGAGTCCCTGCTGGTTTTCAGAACCAACTGTTGTAGGAACTCCTCTTGCTGGTGCTGATGCCCCAGGCTGGGCAGCCCACTGTGGGCCGGGGAGCCCTCGCACCACAGTGGGGAGCCTCTGCAAAGGAGACAGCCCTCCCAATTCTCAACTACCACAACTCGGTGCGGGTCCAGCCCATTCTTCATCTCTGTTTCTCCTACCAGTCCTGATCAGGCAGATTCTTTATATCCTCAGGTATAGGAGTCTGTTCAGCTAGTCTCCAGGTAGTTCTCAAGGGTGATTGTTTTATAATTTAGTTGTAATTTTGATGTGGTCATGAGAGGAAGCAAGAACAGTGGTTACCTACTCTGACATCATGACCAGAAGCCTGTCCGTAATCTTTTTAGTGAAAGGTTCTAAGCACTGAGCATCAAGCTATGTACTTTGCTTAAGTTATTTCTATTTAATAGTTACAAAATAATATGAAAGAAAGTATCTCTCCATTTTCAGGACAGGGACACAAAGACAGGAACATTTTGTAACTTTCCCAAGGTTATCTAAAGATAAGAGATGAAGACAAGGTTTAAAAAATTAAAAACTAGAAACTTAGCTGAAAGAAATTATATACCTTGAATCTGAATTAGTATGTACATGACTTGATTGTGAGTTCATAGACTTTATTAATCTTGGTTAACACTGACATTGTATAGCTTTCCTCAGAATAGACTACCTTTTACTATAGTTTATTAACTACTTTACCAACTATTCAGTGATTCTACAGTAATTTCTATATTCAAATATATATATATATATAAAAATATAGAATCTTATAAGTTATGTCAATAAAATGCCTTCACATGGTGATTTAATAACATGGAAATTTATTTAACAATATAAGAAACCAATTCCTTTTTCTCTGTTTAGCTTAGACCCAAATAATGTAAATATTCATGTAAATTGTTTTCTCTTTGTATATTACATCTACTGTAAATTTGCATTTTGTTTCCATTATCTTGAATTAACTCATATGGCCTTCATTTTTAATACAATCAAATGAGTTCTAGAAATACATATTTCATTATTTTTAAAATGTAGTTAAAAAGTAACCACAAATGATTGATCAAAAAGAAATAAATTAAATGCATTGTTTCAGGTTTCACACATAACTTAAAATTCTGTATGTTTGCAAGGTAAATTATTATGCAGAATCACAAATGACTGAGTAAAAAGTAAATTAAATGCATTGTTTCAGATTTCACAGGCAACTTACATTCTGCATATTTGTAAGACAAATTACTTGTGCAGAATCAAACAACTGAAAGCTCATGTTACTGAACTTTCTTCCACACTCCATATACACTTTTATATAAGGAAGAGTAAAATAATAATCTCTTATTGCCCATGTTGTGTCACTGTATCAAGATAGTCATCATAGACTTTGACATTAAAAAATAAATTGTTTGGCAATTAACAGGAAAAAAAGCCTGAGAGATTATCAAAATATAAAATTCATTTTGATTCATGAAATCAAACTAAATAATGTTCCTTAAAGTTAGCTGCTTTAAGTTTAGCATCAGTCAACTTATATCTATGTATCTACCTATCCATCTACCTACTTATAAACTAAAATAGCAATATAATAATTACCCAATAACTCAAATGGTTGGTTAACTAGTATATATCACTTTGCAGGTTAATCTAGATCATTGGTTTTCAAACATAAATGATCACCCCCAGGGGACATTTGGCAATGTTTAGAGACATATCTGATTGTCCTAAATGGGTGTCCTAAATGGGTGGATGAAGGGGGGCGATAAAATGTTATTGACATCTAATGAGTAGGGGGCAGAGGGAAGAGGGAGAGACACTAATAAACATCCCACAATGCACAGGAATATCTCTTATAATTATCTGGCCTCAAATGTCAGAAACCTTGATCTAGATAATAGGAAGTTTAATGAATTAAGATATTTATATCAGTAATAAATTTATGCAATTTGTACTCTTTATTATTAGTTCCTCAAAATATTAGTATTATTGGAGAGTACTTATTCTCAGAAATAAAGATACTGAGTAAACTAATGAACTACTATTTGATTTAAGTAAAATGGCAAAAGGAAGTCATAGGAGATGAGCAAAGAAGAGTATGGCATTTCAAAGTTATTAAAATTGGAATGGCCTTGTATAGGCCAGCACCCTAGTGTTCTCATAAAGATACTATTACATTATCTAATCATAATGTATTCATTTAGGCATAGTATTAAAACAATGTCATCATTATTAGGATTTCCTTGGTCAACTTCCACATATTAATTTTAATTTTTTCCCCTGATGTAATCATTGATGGAAATATTGGTGTAGGAGAGTGCCTGTCCACTTGCAAAGTACAGGCCTCATGCTGTGCTTTAAAATTGTGACAATCCTATCTTAGCATTACAGAGCTAATTACAGAGTTAATAAAATCAATGCTGTGTTGCTGCTGTTCCACAGTAAAGATCCAGCACTCCGAGGCATGTGCTTTTCTCTCCAGATAAATTAAAGCATTCATTTTGATGTCATCTCTTTGTAATTAAAGGAAAATCTCAGGTTAAGAGTAATAATGCAAAAACTAAAAACAGGCAATATTTCAAAATGGCGGTCTGATAACAAAAGAACTAATTAAAAAAAAAAACAAGAATGACATGGATTTTATTAACAAGCATTTACCACAAACTGTGACTCAGTAGTCTTGAATGAAATAAACAAGGCAAAACAAATATATCTTAGAACTCTACTTACAGGTTCTCCAAATTTACCATTTAAAATCCTAGTTTCATTTATTTTTCTCCTTCACCTCCAACATTTGTGAAAACAGCTAATAATTGAATTGTTACTTCTATAAATTCTCTTTAGGCCAACCTAATTAGCACTATAAAACCCAGCAAATTGTCTAGAATATTGGTATTAATTCATATCTCATGTTCTTGTTACATATGTACATGTCTACATCTATAGTAGACTACATGTATTCCCGGGGGTTCTGAAAAAACTTCCTCATAAATCATTTTAATTATTCTATGTATCACCTTATAAATGGAAAAACTGTGCCCAATAGCTTAATGAAAACATTCATGTTATGACACAGTAGAAAGTATTTTTGATAATACATTCATTCTGTATTCATTCGACAATTAGTTATGGTGTGCCAGCCACTTTTGAGAATACTCAGGGATATGGTGATGAATGAAACAGAGAAGGTTCCTGCCCTCAGAAAACTCACATTGTATTGCAAAAGACAACCAGAAGTTGATGATAGATAGATGATGATGATAGATAGATAGATAGATAGATAGATAGATAGATAAAGATTTTCGATCGGGCTGGCTTAGCTGAGTTGGTGAGGAAGGACCTCCCAGAATGAGTCATTTGAGCAGAGCCTTGAAAGAAGTTAGGTAGTGAACCACACAAATACCTGAGGGGAAAATAGTTCAGGATAATGTTAAAATTAATGCACATGTCTTAAGCTGAAAATTAACACCAAGAAAACCAGTGTGGCTGGGGTGGATTGGAGAAAGGAAAGATGGTGTTAAGGTTGAAAAGACAGTTAGAGGTAAACTCATGAAGGGCTTTATAAGATTTATAAAACTCTGTTACCAAGTTTTCAAAAACAGTATAAGAAAACATCTTCTTTCACTAATGATGAAACAACAAATACTGCATTTATCATCAGAAAGGGATTTATAAACCGCTCACTGGACAGTATAGTGTACTGAAAACTATTTTAGGCAACTAGAGAAATAATATGCAATTATACTTTGGTACAACTCAAAATATCCTTAAATGTCTTTCATGGAAACACGATATTCTGTTTAAAGTTTCTAAATAAAATTAAATAATTCTATTCTTTAATGGTTGCCACATTTTACAGTAAGCATATGACAGAGCCCCTGCCCCAGGTGCATATATAATCTGGTAGGGAAAATGATACATCCACCTAGAACAGAAAGCAACTAGAGAATATAGGCAGCACCAATACAATAAGAGTATGTTGTGTGTATGATGAATAAAGAGTAAGGAGACCACCTAATTTATTTAATATCTAAACTGGAATATTTTTAGAGCAAAAGGGGTTATCGATGATGTTTCTGGGGAAAATGCTATAAATTATCACTCTTTTAAGCAAATCAGGACACGAGTAATGATAGCTCGTAGAATTTCAGAAAGGAAGTTAATTGTAAGTTGGAGTGACTCCTGAAGAGTTTCAAGAAAATAACACCTGCACTTGGCTTGTGTCTAGGCATGCGACCCGACAGAAGGAAGGTGGAAATGCATCTAGCCCAGATAAATAACATTTTTAGAGACATTTTGATTTGAGAATCACCTTACAATGAAGCATTGATGATTATGAAGAGTGGGAGGTAATACTGGATGGTGAAAAATGACATGGGTTAAGGTATAAGAGCAGAGAGACTATAATAGAGTTCAAATTCTATGAAAAAGTTTCTCATAAGAGAGCATCATATAAGGTCTGTTGTTAAGCATGTGACACAAACAGAGTAAAACTACTCCTAAACTTCATTTTGATGCTGTCAGATGAGAATATTGTAGGGAAGTATATAGCATAAAGTATACAGATGTTTTAATTCTGCATAATCTATATGTTGCATGATAAAATGGTGCAGAATAGCATATGGGTATATTAAAATCAAATCCCTCTTTTATGCATAAGTGTATATTTACATATGAGACAATGTTTCATGAAGGTTTTAGAGTGCCTGCTAGATTGATTTGGCAAAGAGGATAAACATAGCAAAAATTTTATAGATAGATAGATGATAGATAGATAGATGATAGATAGATAGATATATGCTAATACAGCATTTTAGATAATAATGACCATTTTTGAATACTTATTATAGTCCTGAAATTATGTTAACATTTCTTCTAAAATTTCTCCCCAAATCCTATGAACTAGATGTTATTGCAATTATTTGACAGATGAATAAACAGAACTAAAGAGGTCTGGTAATCAGCTGAAGACTGCACAGCTGCTAGATGATAGTGCAAATACCCAAAGTCATTTTGGCATTGCTCTAAAGTCCCCGATCTTGCCCATGGTGTCATATTACCTTACACCTACACACGTGCTCCCTGGGCTGAGCCCCACATAGCTCAATTCTTGTACAGAGGTCCCAAATGGAATAGGAAGCTGGGTACTTAATACACAACTCATTTCACTCAAATAACATTATTTGTGTTAGTATCATCATTGTTTTAATCATTTCCTTTCAGTAAACATAAGGGATAAGTACTAGCATTTAAAAAAATCTCTTTCTGCTCTGCCTATTCTCCTGATATGATGTAGCCTGATATTTTATGGTTTTCATTTAAGCAGTTGGTGTGCAGTCTGTTTCTTTGGGTGATGCCTTTATATCAGAATCCCTCATTTTCACCTTTAACTGTCAGCCCCTAAATCAGTGGTTTCTGAGTAATTTATCATCCTAACAACTAGTTTGCATTTTTGAAATTTGTAGTAATCCCTATATTTAGTTTTCCTATTTTTAAAGCTATAATATTGTTTAAACTTCCTGGGTTCCAAGAAAGTTGTAGTATTTTTATCCCAGCTATTATAGTTTCCAGTAGTCTTGTGATTTGGGAAAATATCACTGAGTTAATCACCAAGTTTATTATGAACCATCAAACTAGAAACAGTTGTTTGGGGAAAATACATCACAGAACTCACACTTTTGGGGAAACAGAACAACCTAAGTAACTGATACTCAGCAAAGAAGTCTGAATCAGTTTGGTTTTTAAGAAGTAAATACCTTCTGTGTCTAGAAATTTGAGGAAGAGTTAAAGATAAAGGCAACATTGGAACTGACCAAAAAAAAAAAAAAAACTACTTCGGGGAACTGAAGTCTGGAAACCTTTCAGACAAATAAATAAAAAGGAAAAGGGAGATAGGAAAAACCAATTGATTTAGGGAGAATAAACATATTGTTCTTTCATTCAAACTTCTTATTTCTATTCTAATGCATCCACATGTTTCTGAAAAACTAACATGAATATTAGGGCAAAAATAATGGCCAAATATTAGTTACTCTGCATGTGCGTGTGTGTCTGTGTGTGTATTTTAAGGCGTAGTCCTATTTTTCAATGTGTTCTTCAATTTCTGAAGCTTTCTTATTATTCAATTGTGAACATTTTTATAATGTCTGGTTTACAGATATACTTTGATAACATGTAATTAGAAAAGATTAACATTTGTATGTTAAGGTACAAACATAATTATAAAAATAAAAAACCACCTGATTTTTGTAGAAAAATGTCTTATACAATTAGAGAGTAAATTTTAAGTAGTTTTTGTACCATTTACATTATTAGTGTAACATACCAATTTTTCTATTTTTTTCAAATAAATCAACTAAAAAAATCCTAACCAAAAGTTTCATGCTCTATGAATTCATATAAATAAAAAGAAATTGAAGATTTATTATAGTGATTACATATCAACAGAGATAAATATGTATTTTATGATAGGAATTTTTTTCTGAAGTAGGTGAGCCAAAGGGAAAAATCCCCAGAGCAGAAAATAAGCCATCTCAATGCCTTTTGATAAATAGACAATACCTGCTATTTCTATATGGTGCGTGGCAACATAACAAATAAATTACCTTCATTAAAGATTTGCATGAAGGATTAATGAGCATTAGTTAGCTGCAAAAGCACAAAGAACATTTATGAAAAATTATGAGTGTAAGAAGTTGAGCGGCAGAGAATCTTGATAAAATAATTTGTCTTACCTGAAGATTTTCTACTGTAGCTGTATGATAAATGTAACCCAAATGCAGCCAAAGTTTCATATTTAGCATGCAAAATTTAGGCAAATCTCAACTTTAGAGGGTTTTGTCCTCTGTGACTCTCCTACCTAGAAGGGGGATGATTTATTAAACTTATTTGTTTCTGTTAACATTTCTCCTGCTATAAATCATTAAATTTATAGCATCAACTTTTCATAGCACGGAATTAAAAGAGGTAAATGTATCTTTTAAAATTCACCATCAATGAAAACTGTTGAGTATTTTGAATCTTCTCCTTATGAATTTTCTTCTGCATTCAGTGCATAGAGCTAAACTGAAACTTAATTATTTCAGTTATATACACGTGACAAATACTTTATGGGTAAAAGATATTTTACTAATAAAATGGGAAAATGAGAAAACTTTATTTTACTAACTGAGATTTCCATTTTCCTCCCTTTGGAATGTTGCCCAAAATTAATGCTTTCTACTCATCAAGCACTGCCGGCTTGTGGACTCTTTTTATTCCAGAAAATACTGGATTGTTTAGGTATGGGACCTTTTTGGTTAACTATTTTTAAAGGTCTGTAAACACTAAAGAGATCAGAAAGAAGTATCAATGTTTGCAATCATGCATTAACATTGTTTTTACCCCTGTGAATATCCACATTTCAGACACACTTTGCTGCTAGTTTGCAATAGGTTTCCATGTTAGCAGGATACATCCTTACCATTTGGTATAGTTAAGATTTTTATGGCTCTGTGACCATCATTTAATCAGATTGTGGCCCAATGGTCATAAGAATTCCCAGCAACCTGGAAATTCTGGTGAGGGATTTAGACACTGCTCTGATAATTTACTATGAAGTATCAAAGTGTCAACTGGCAAAAGTAGACCCCAAAACACAAGTAACAATCTAATAAATACCTTAAACCACTGTTAATCCAGTTCTTCTTTTTTTCAAATACAGATCTATGCTCGGTGAGAATTGTTGGTCAATTTATTGATCTCTGTATCTTCATTTTGTCATCCATAAAATAGGGTCACCTATCCTTGTAAGGATTAAAGAAATTGATATACATAGACCACAATATCTGGAACATCCTACGTACTCTACAGGTTTACTAGAACCTACTGGTGCTATGCCCAGATCCGTCTCAGCTGGGAAATGCACCTGCCCAGCATCTCTCCTTTCTTCAGCGAATTTCCCTTACCTGGAAATTCCCTGCCCTTACTGCATCGCACTTCCCCCTGCCAGCAGCTAATAACTGACTGATGCGGGGGAAGAAAGCACAAAAGACTGATTGTCACTTTATTTTCTGTTGATTCGCTCATCAAATCTGCAATGGAATTTGTGCTCCAGAGTCCCAAATGGAATTAGCCCCAAACTAATCTCTGGTAGGGAATCACAGCCTTTCTTACTTTTTAATTTTTCCCTTGACTCACCCTGTTTCTTTTAGTTTCTAATCCTGGGAACACTATCAATAAATCCCATTCAAAATAATCTGCTTCTCACCCTGGTCGGGAGGGTGGTTCAGTTGGTAGGAGCATCATCTCATGTACCAAAAGGTTGCAGGTTCAATCCTTGGTCAGGGTGCATATGATAGGCAACCAATCGATGTTTCCCTTTTACATCAGTGTTTCTCTCTCTCTCTCTTCCTCTCTAAAATCAATAAGCATATTCTCAAGTGAGATTTTTTTTAAATATGCTTATCACGCTCTGTTTCTAGGAAACTGACCTAAAAGAATAAATGTTCATTATTGTTGCTGTTATTGTTATTAAGCTGTCTGATACTCTGATTTAGTGAAGATAAACTCTGATTACCTTGGTCATGTCCAATATATGGGCTACACAGCCTTCCAGCAATTCCCATGCATCTCTTCTTTAAGCTCTTCCTAATTTTGATAAGCACAGTAAGATCATCTTCCCCGGCAAAATCGTAGGACACAGATATCCCATTATTGATTCAGGGCTGGGATCTGCGAGCTTTAACAATGAACTGTGGGAAGTCTAGAATGAATGCTTTTCAATACTAAATTTGAAGTCTAAGTTGAACTTGTGCCACTGACTATGTCACACCAATGAGCCAATGACGGTCCCTGACCTGATTAAGTTTACAATTCAATAAACATAATTTTAAAACCCCTTAGCAAAGCAAGATATTTAGGTTGCATTTTGAAAGAGTTAGTAATGACCTTCATATCTAGACACATGGCTTCTGGGATAAAAAAAACCTTCTGCAGTATGAAGTATTCCACAGGAAAGTAACAATAGGTACTATCACCCAGTTTGTGTAATCATTTGAACTATGGAACCTGGAATTCAGTTACTCAAAGTCATTCGAGCTGTGGATTATAAGAGAATGCCAGTTTGCTACTGTTTCTATGTAAATATTCTTTATATTTTGTTTTGCTAAAGGTTTTTTGAATTACATGCACATAAAATTTTATTTAGTCTTGGCGACATACAGTTTTGAAGCAGAACTTTGCTGCTTCTGACTCTAGGTAACAAACATAGTGAAAATACATGTCTCAAAAGCTTTAAAAAGGGAGAATTAGTATTTTGTTTTGTTCAACCAAGATAACTAAAATTTAATGCAATAATACAGCCTGTCTATGTATTAAGGTAATTTTATTTTTAAAAACATATGACAAGTGTTCTCTCTCACATTCTTCACAACATCTTTGAAAATATCTTGATTGTTCTGGCACTAACCAAGTATCAGTTACACAGCTTTATTCTATTATATTGTTATACTCAGCATCCTTGTCTCAGGCTATGACTTATAGGTGGCACTTTCGACACTTGCAGAAATTAAATCCAACTATGGAAGGTTCAAGGTGAATCTGCATTGTACCAAATACTGCCTTGTATTAGGTCATTTATCTTGACCCAATAGCTACTCTTACTGAGAACTTTCTTCATGTTGAACACTCTCATTTAGGTGGCTTATGTGAGCCTCAACACAACCATACAATATATACATTACTGTCCCATTACATGGATACTGAAGCTGAGGTTCAGCAAGACTGGGATACAATAAATGAAGCTCTATGATATAATGATAAAATACAGGCTTAGAGTGAGTCAGACAAAGATGAATTTTTCCTCTGATACTTACTAACTATAGTTTTCAACTGGTTCCTTCTGTTTGAGCCTTAGATCTTTGATGGTAAAAGTAAATATAACTACATCTGTTTCTGTTGTAGTAACTTTACATGTAACATATAATTTAACCTACAGTTTCTACATTAATTGAATTTTAAAAATGAGAAGATTAAGGTTTTAGTAAAGTTAAATGCTTGCCCAAAGTTGCATATTTGGCAGATCACACAGCCATTCCTGAAACTCTGGTCTTTGTAATTCCGAAGTCCGTAGTCTTATTCACTCAAGATGCTGACTTCTAAACCGTTTGTGTCAGGGGAGGGGAAGAGAACTAAGTGGAGAAATGTGTAAAGTTGCAACCCATGGTAAACTCAAGTTAGTCCCTTTCCCAGCCCCAGCTACTTACATCTCCATAATATCTTGGACAGGACCTTTGTTTGTAATAATATATCACTACTTACTTAATGATATTCCTGGTTATCTTGATTTTGGTCCCCATCCTACATCTGAAAGCCATTTAATTTGAACTGTCAAATCAGCTTCCTCAATGAAGAGTCAGCGAACAAATTCAAGCGGGGCTGAAATGACTGACCATATACAGAGACTATTAACCTGAGAGTTTGGACCACCTTAAAATTTTATGCCCCTTCAACCTTTGCCCAATTTGCCTGACATATTTGAAAATATTTCACAGTAACTTTGTAAACATGACCCTTTCTCCTTTGTTCATTGACAGTACATTACAGATACTTAAAACCGCCTACACTATTTCTCAGAACCTGTATTTAGCCCGGCTTCAAACATCATCTTTCACTCATATTCTCAAGGCAAAAACAAGTTCATATACATCTTAGAAAATTTACCATGAAGTTTAAAATATTTTTAAAAATATTCTTGAAATTTATATTTATTAAAGACATATATAGGTTTTCAATGCTAATTATTCACTTATTCATTAAATATGTGTTTAGCAACTACACAGCAGGCATCTTGTTGGGTTTTAAGGATACAAAGTGGTAAAGAAAGTAGATTTACTCAATGCTCTGCCAAGAGTACCTAATGCAGCTGACAGTAAGATTTTCTATCATAATGAAGATATAAATCAGCAATGTAAAAATATATTTCCTACTTATTTCAGGTTGTATCCCCTTATGATTAGTAGTTACAGATAATTAATAGGGCAATTCTCCACAATTTTTTAATGATATTATTAATTATAAACCCAAAATGGTAGCATCAGCTACAAATGCTCTAAAAAACAAAATAATCATAGTGTAAATTTCTAAAACCATATTATATCTTCCAGTAATTTACTAAATTCCCCTAGCCAAGTATCTTTACATCAATTGAGTTATCAAAAAGGAGAGAGAGAAATCATAACAGATGATGGAATTATAAAAACAAATATTACAAGGTAATGTGTAAATATTAAAAACTTTATGATACATACTCTGGTAAGCAGCATATAATAAAAATTAATACAAAAATATCAAATTATAAGTTCAATACTTAAACTATAAAAATCAAACACAATATATACTTTTTATATAATACAAGGAAAAATTATAACTGTAGTTATTTGACAGATATAACATTAAATCTCACATTACAGCAGTAACCAGAGAAAGATAACATCAAGGATTTTGGCAAATGCGGCCCATTAAGTGAAATTTTTCCCATAAGCTATAAAACTGAGCATGTCATAAAAACAGAGAAGCTTCTGGTTTTTAAGTGTTCCTTTTTATAGCTAACAAGGATAAAGAAAATAAGGTCCTTAGGAGATTTGCAGTATAATTGGGTCAGTGAACAACTCAGGTGCCATATCCCTAGTATTCTCTCCAAATCCTTTGATCCAAAGCTTCTGATGTGTACACATATTATTAGGAAGAAGAATCGTTATTTTCTTTTTTTTTTCCTTTAAAGATTTTATTTATTATTTTTTAGAGAGGGGACAGGAGGGAGATAGAGAGGGAGAGAAACATCAATGCGTGGTCACCTCTTGTACACCCTACACTGGGAACCCAGCCCACAAGCCAGGCATGTGCCCTGAGTGGGAATCAAACCGATGGCCCTTTGGTTCACAGGCTAGTACTCAATCCACTGAGCCATATCAGGAAGGGCTATTTTCTAACTTGTAGTTATCTTAAAGAATGTTGAAATGAATCACAGATAATTATTTATTGAACTTGTTTTCAAGGACTTCAGAGGGTCCAGTATGCAATTTTATCCCCCTTTTTCACACTTTCGAAATCAATGACATCTCAATTATGAGAAATGAGCATCATTGTTTATATGTGTGCTCCTGTTTTTACAGCCTGTAACTGTGGAAATATTTTAAGTAATCACCTTTTTGTCAGGGGAGCAAAGAGGAGATTGTCTGTTTTGTGGCACTGAATCAATTACAATTGTGTTAAAAGTCTGCAATGCATAAAGCCGTGAAAACTGGATATTCAGTTAGGACAGCAGACAAGGCCAACCTAGAAACTTTCCTTCTACTAAAACTTAGAAATAATGAGAAAGAAAATTTCAATATACAGTTAAACTCATAAGAAAGAAAAAAAAGAAATCCCCAGGTGTCAGAAATAAACAAAAACTAAAATCCAGGGCTAAAATCCTAACTAAAATCTAGGAATAATGTTAATACTAAGGAGATCTTGGCAGCAAGGTAGATTGTTTACATGAAGTGGAAATGGACCTTAATGTCTAGGAGCTTGACAATGCATGCTCATGCTAGGATAAGGTATACATCTTTTGGTTTTCCCAAGAAGGGAAGTTGGAAAACCAACAATGTATGCACCAAGCCATGCTCACAAAATTCTATGACCTCAGTTAACTGAATGACGCTCACTGACTCAAGAAGAAAGACAAAATATTCTCCCAGGAGAAACCAAAACTTCAAGCTGAAACACATGGGATTACAGGTCAAATGTATATTAATTACCATATGGCATCAAAATGCACTAGTGATATTTAACAGAAAAAATTGATTCCAAGTAGGTATAGCCCAAGTGGGGCTCTTGGTAGAAGCTAATGCAAAACATCCCTGAGAAAGACTCTCACAACCAAGAATGCTCATGATGTCTCAAAAAGTAGCCACTGTCTGCTAAAACAGCGAGTTCTCACTGAGGAATCGTATCAACCACATCTAAAACATTTTCAATTGTCCTAACTAAACAACACTATTAAAAGAGAACCTAGAAAAAATGGGAAAAATCACAATTGATCAGAGTCTCAATATTCTTCTGAAATGAATAATAATATTAACATTTTAATAGCAGTCAGCTTGCATTAAATTGTTTTTAGGGGCCCAGCACAATTGGTATAAAACAAAGTGGCATATGAAATGAAAGACTAATGATGCTAAAGCTCACTGTATTTTACTGCCTTCCAGAATTATTTTATAATCCTCAGACTCTAAAATACTGAGTAACAGTAAAAATATAATTAATGCTGATTTTTTTATGATAATAAGGAAAACTTTAAAAAGGATATGAAAAATGCTAATATAAAAATGGAAAACTTTATCACATAAATTAAACAGCAATCTTAAAAGATGTTTAGCGTAGTTCAATATTTCTGTTCTGGGCACAGTCATAATCCAATCCAGATTGAGGTTGTTGCCTTTTCTCTACCTTTGTATACCATTTCTACTTTGTATCTTTCTTGAAATTATGAAATACTTCCCTATGTAAAACTGAAAACTTAGTTTAGAAAACTAAATGAGTATTTCTGAACCCCAAATATTCATTTACCTGTAATTTTTAAATGCCAATTTCATGTAAATACTTTTTGTTGCCACTCTAACAATATTTTATAAAACATTCACTCAACAGACACTGTCAGTATAACAGAAACAGTATTTTAATGAATGGTAGACTTTAATTGTTCACTGCTTTTTTCACCAAATTTTAGATAATACAAACCAAAAATTGAGGTAATCTCAGTAAAATCTAGTATAAATAAACTGCAAAAATATCAAACTGTCTGTGAGAGATGTTTAAATGACAAATGAAACTCTTATTATAACAATTAGAGGAACTCATAGTTCATAGTGTTAAGTGTCAGAAGTCCTTGAATTTAAAGTCTAATTGAGCAGTGTGAGAACAGAATGAAGTATTTCAACTATAGTCTATTGGCTTTCTTTGAGTAAAGCCACATGGATGCTTATTAATAAATTCTTAGTAAAATACCAAGTGCACTGAAGACTGCCAAGTTGGTGACTAGCTATGAAAAATAGTTTGCTTTGTAAAATATTTGTTAAAATATTTGAAAGTTTCGACATTGCAAGTGTATACTAAAATTATGAGCTAATATAACATAACATTTCAAAATTCTCACGCATCTGCTAAAAATATAATATTTGCCTTAGGAGTAATAAGTATTGGCTAAACTTCCTTAGTATCAACGTTCTACTCACCCTGTATTTTCACCCCGAGCTTCTGTCATCCTCTACCCAGGTACCCAGGCACTCAAAGGAGATATGAGAATATTCCTGGACAGTTTCTCTCTTTGCTTTATCTCTACTGTGTTTCTTGGACAAATGCCCTTCTTCTCATTCTTATAATCATGGTTCTGATTCAGATATTTTTAGCTCTCATTTCAGCATGCACTCTTTTTCTATTGCTTTTTCCCACAGCCTTGCTCTTACTTAAATCCAATATTTGAAGAATCACCAGAATAACCTACATAATGTACATATCTATGACAGCCCCACACTGAAAAATGCCCAGCAGTACCACACTACATATCAGATAGAGCACGAGCTCCTTAACAAACATACACACCCCAGTAACCTGTGATAAGTAACTTGGATTGATCTCTAGTCTCTACAGCTCTTCTCTGACCACTCCCTTCCTTAATTTTTTTTTTTTTTACAAGAACACAAAACTGTTTGTGGATGTCCAGTCTTACCATCCAGTTCCTTCTCTGAATGACCACCCTCGTCTGTTTCCTCTTACTGGAAGAACTTCAGCCCCATACACTCTTCACCTGGCCAGTTCCAACAAATCTTTTAAGACTTTAAACTGACACCAACAGAAATTTCTCCCTTGCCTCCATATTTAATCGTGCAGCTGCCTTCTCAATTTCATGATAGATAAGGTGACAAATTTAGTCTGTTAAAATTAAACTGATTTTACTCCACCCACATCTCTAAAAATCTGCTCTTTCTATAGTCTTTCCATTTCAGTAAAGAGGAATATATTCTAGCTGCTCAGTTACTCAGGTCCAACATCTCACTCCTTGACTCTTTTTTACTCAGATTTCATAACAATCCCTCAGCAATTCCTGTTAATGATTCCTACCACATTTTTACCAAAACAGTCACTTCTCACTAATATTTGTTAACAAATGAGCAAATGAATGTAGCTCAGGTGCCTCTTAACTCCGGAAGTTTTCCCTGATTGACATGACTTCCTAAGTGTCTTTTCCCATGCTTTCTTTAGAATAGAATATGTATTTTCAATTCTTTATACCACTTTGCTTTATAGGTTTGGGTAACTATCCCCCATTAGACTGATCTTTAAGAATGGAAAACTCTCTCTCATCTTTTTAATTTCAGTGTTATCATAGTGCCAATCATCTAATACACATTCAGCAAACATTGGAATTGAATGAATGAATGGAGTAAAGGTTAAGTATCCTTAAGAAATATTCTAGGTCTTCTTGTAATCATTAGAACAACAGTTTTTTGAACATGGAATACTAAATTAAATAGATATCTGGATCAAATGGATCAAATATGTATAGCCTTGAAATATATCTAATACTTAGTAAAGGCTTTGTTATTTGAGCTTTAACTGTTATTACAATAACCTGTCTCAACAATTAAATTTTGTGTATTTTCAGAGATCATCTATAGTTGGGTATTTAATGAGTTCCCTTCCTTTGTGGCGGAAGACAGCCGGCGATTCATTTCCCAGGAGACAGGCAACCTTTACATTTCTAAAGTCCAAACATCAGACGTTGGCAGCTATATTTGTCTGGTGAAAAACACAGTGACGAATGCCCGAGTACTCAGTCCCCCGACACCACTCACCCTACGTAATGATGGTAAGTTGCATGGCCTCTATTAAACTGGTCAGCCACCTCAAATGTGAAAAATAAAGATGTTGTAGTGTTTTTCTAAGCCCTTACACCGAGCACAAAAGAAATAAAAAGACATTTGTCATGTTTAGATACTCTATATTTTCAGTCGGAGATTATGCATAGCTGAGGATAAAAATTTTGACGTAGGAAATTGATGACCTGTGGATGAGAAATGATAAACATAATGTCCCCTAATGCCAAAATGGGAAAGAGAATGTGAAAAAGGAACTGTAATAAAGATTCCATGGCTCTTTTCTTTGCTCTTTAGTGCCTCTATATAGTACATGTGCCTGAATTGCAAGCATTTTATAGGTTCACTTTTTTTATAGGTTCACTTTTCATTACATTTTTACTTTAGTTTACCTTCAATTTGAATGTTGAGCTTTTAATACTTCATGGTATAGTTATAATTGTTATTATTACTTTTCCAATAATAGGAACAGTTGGAACTTTAACTTTTAAGTGCAATTCAGGCAGATCTGATGATTCTATAATTATAGGTATTGCTATCTATCTAAAGTATCTTCAAATTTAAACACCTCATTTCTAGTTATAGACATTTACAGTTAAGCATTGCATTAAAGGAGTCAAGTGCCATATTACCACTGATATATGTGTCTTGCTCTATCATGCAATAAAAATCTATAAATGTATATTAGGAAGCAGGCTTGAAAACACATTGTAAAGTTTAAAAAAATAATGTGTTTTAACACTACTCTTTCATACTTCATTTTAGAAAATATGCTGCTGGAACGTATGATGAGTTATATCACAAGATTTTTGATTACCACTTAGTTTTTCATCTTATATATTTAGACTTCATAGTACATAGAAGTACATATAATAGTAATAATAAATGCAGTATCTATTTTAGAGATGAGAAAGCCAATATTCAAAAGATGAAAGGACCTACAAAAGGTCACCCAGGTAGGTAATGGCATGGAAGAATAGATGGGAAACAAAAACAGAAATTTGGAGATCAATTTAGAGTCTATTGAAACCAGCCAGCCAAAGGATGATGAGGAAGAGAATGGAAGCAGTGGTAACAGCACCGGCAGGCAGGAAACAGGACTGGGATATTAAGGAGGTAGAATTGGCAGGAATTGATGATTAATTGAACATGGGGCTGTGGGGTAGGAGGAAGCTTAGGCCCAGTTCATTGAATGGGTGGAGCTTCAGGGATCATGATCACAACTACAGATGGGGGCTCAACATTGCTGCTCAATCCCACTCAATTCCTGTGGGTCGTTAACCTGTAATTCTCCCAAAAGTTTTTAGAAGTCCCTCTGCTTCCCTTAAACAGGACTACAACCTAACAACCCTTCACAGAAAAACTATATAAGCATCAAATTTATCTTCCTATTAATAAAATTCAAACCTAACTACATTTCCACTCATACTGTTCCTCCCTTGTCCTGCTTCAATGCTGATAACATGCCATTTCTCCTCCTATTAGGACCATCCCTTTATCTTTGTTGATTTGTGTTCCCTCTGGCCTCTTCAGAACATTACACTCTTAGTCATTACTTCTTACATAACTAATACCAAATCACTAAACCAATAAATTATTCTGAGTCACCACATTAATTGAATTTACATGAGCAGTTGAAATTGTTGATCTTTTTTGTGAACTCTCCTTTTTCAAAGAATCGTTATTTGACCAGGACTATATGAAAAGTTCAATAAATAAATACAAATAAGTAAAATGAAACTGTTATATTTAAGTTAATAAGAAACAGGTAGAAAACATCTGCCAAATTTCAATTACACCTTTCAATGACGGTCTTAAGACTTTGTGAGAGAAGTTAAAAAATTTACATTTTTTTCTATAAATTATCTAACGTTGTTTCCTTGGTGGTTTGTTGCCTACTAATGTGTATTTTCTATCATAGTGATACCTCCATATTGAATGAATGATTGGTAAGTGCAGACAAGAAAACACACACACACAACCCATCTCTCTCCCACCCATCAAATCCCACTCCTTAAAGCCAACTTTTCAACTTCTCCACTTTTTCTTCACAAGGTTTACATATAATCCCAGAAGATATCTATACTCCTTGTTTAATCAAGTTAAATAAAATCATTAGTGCAGTTAAGAAAGCCCATGAAAAGAGTATGGGATAAAGAGAAATGAGTTTAGGAACAAGCCTTAAGTAATGCAAATTGTTTTGGAAAGATAAAGAATGAAAATCCTACAAAAGATTATAAGTCAAAGAGATAATAGGAAAAAAACATCAGTGGAGCATCACGGAAGCCAAGGGAAATGAATGTTTGAATGAGGAGAGGATGTATTTGTTGCTTGTCACCCTTTGAAACCTTACAAGAAAGCCATTCATCAACTAACAAATGAGACATTTTAATGTACTATTTTTGGAAAAATAAGGAAGGTTGTGAGTTAAAGGATTAAACAGGTAGAGAAACTAAAACTCAGAATAAAGTTTAAGGAATCTAAAGAAGTTTAAAGGGGCTAAAGACTACATGCCCAGTGGAAACCTGAAACTCTGAAATCAATGTTAGCTGAAGGCAGACATAAAAAATGAGACTGAACAAAAAGGGGAGTCAAGGTAAATATGTTGAACATATTTCAGTGAAATATTGGAATCCCTTCCCTTTCCTATTCCTATGTGCAAAAAGACTGAAGAGCATGTCTCTTAACAGTATGAATTAACCTTTCATGGAAAGCTAAAGTTCTTGATGTGAACGGCACAGAGGTAAAAACTTAGGCAGGCAGGTGTGTGTCCACAGCCTGACAGCCGGTTCCTTGCTCTTACATCAAAGCTGAGTAGACCGTCGACACACCGCCACCCCCGACTCCGAAAGGAAGCAATTCTACAGATAGTGGAAACCCAACAACTTCCAAGCTTCGCAGACTTAACATTTATATACAATTCTAAGTTAACAGTTTCTATAAAAAATCACTGAACTTATTGAGTGGTTATAGAATTTATACCAGGGTAATGAGTGAAAAGAACAAGAAGTTTTCAACATACCAAGAAAGGCATCAATTAGACTGGGACTCTTTTTTAAATTACAAACTTTCATATCACTATTTGAGCTCTCATCAAAACACAGTTGAAAAGCATGTTCATAAGAAGGACATACTCCTGAATGTCTTTCGAAGTAAATGGCATATATTAAACACTTAGTCTAAAAATAAAAATCGAATATGACTGTGGGTGAATCCATTTACTGCGCCCCAGTCAGCTGAAATTCCTGGTGGGTTTTACAAACCACTCAGTGCAGAGACAGACATCATAATAGATATTTCTGCAGACGTGGCAAATACCTCTGCAGGGGTTTACATATAAAAATTACATTTAATCTGCTATGACCATAGAGTTAGCTATAAAAATCATTGCAAGAACAGTATGTTTTTATACTTCTCTGGAAAAAAAAATTAACTTTTCTAAAAATAATAGAGGCTATATGCATAGGCAAATTATTTCCTCACAAGTTCAAATAAAATTTTACTTTAAAACTATTATGAAATGTCTTGGATTCTCTTAAAGCAAAGCTGGAGGAAAAAAAAAATTTGCTTGTAGGTAGTTTATCTGAAATTTATCCCAGAAAGCGGGACTGTAGGATGGCATGGGGTTGAGCAGTGAAACACTGAGAAGGTGGTTGCATTGTGGAGATTACCACTTCTACAGACAACTAGAGTTTGATCCCACAGAGGCAGAGGCTTATGAAATGCACTCAGGATAGTCTCCTTGGAGGGCTTATCAAGGGGCTTTCATTTCTCATTCCCAGGCCCTAGCTCCATGAGCCGTTAGTTTCCGTGCACCTGCAGGTGGCGCTGAACTTCCAACCGTGTGAAACTGGTCGCACCTGCACAGACCTGGTCACAGTGGCAATTGCGGGAGTGAAAATTTTGGCCAGGGTTATTTGAACTGGCACACAAGAGGTCTCTAAAATGTAGATGAGGAAGCTTTAGAAGATTTGAAGTGTATGAGTGACAGGATCAGAATTTCCTCTGCTGACAATGGAAAATTAGCCTCACAGATTCACAAATGTGCATTGGCTACCTACTAAGTGTCATGATTTATTACGTGGTGGTTACAACAGAAGAGAAAGCAAAGGCAATAACCACCTTTATTGACAATATAATATAAGGGACGATGTTATCCTGAATACCGAATGTAACTATGAATCCAAGAATCTGCCTGCCCTTAATTCAGTGCCCCATGAGGCCAATCTCATATATCATTGCAATAAAAAACAAAACAAAACAAAACAAGAAAACAAAACAAAAAACCAAGCTCCAAAAGCATTTATGAGCAATACCGATTTTACTAAGCGTTTGGAGGACAATGAATGAGGTGCTGGCTTTACAGACAACACAGCAACATTTAATAAACACTCCGCTCTCTCCACATCTCTTTTTACCAAGCTTTCATCCCTACAACTGCTACATCTTCCTGCCTCAACATACCTCTGCCTCTTCCCCACGACACTGTGGCCTCTGTTTTCCCTTCAGGGCGCCACTCTCTCTGCTTTGTATGTGGCAAATACATACATTCAGTTCTCCTTTCATTTGAGTTCCCAGCCCTATTCTGAAGATTTAATTTTTTTGTGCTTATTTTATTTTTATTTTATCTGTACTTATGTTTTATCACTACATGTGAGGCATTATTAGAAAAAATTTACAAGTATTACAGTGAAAGGGTGGAAAATATATATGAGCAGATATTAACTGTAAAAAAGAAGTTGAAGTTGTTCTATTAGCATTACACAAGATATATTAAATGCATTTCTAAAGATAGAGAGGATCACCATGTTCTGCTAATAGGTTTAATTCTTCAAGAAAATAGAGCAGAGCATCTCCCCACACAACCCACTGCATATAGGGCCAGGGTCCTCGCTCCTTTTCTGTCTAGATGGGACCTTCTCTTATAAGATCCCTCCCCTTCCTAAGGCACATTCTCTCTACCCCCTTCTTTAAAGCTGGGGCAGCTCTATATAGATGCAGAGAATCATCAGCAGCAGCAGTATCCTGCCTTGGAGTCCTTTTCCCACTCCTGGGGTTGAATAACAAAGTAGAGAGAAGTAATGGAAGAAGCAACTTAAGAACATGAGTGGGAATAGATTCAGAATGCAGGAAGAGATATTGCCTTTGTTAGAGAATTTATCATTGGTCACAGTTGGAAGATAACCTACTATTTGGTGATGAGAAGTCTAATGGCTTTTTTTTTTAAATGAACTACAAGGGAAGTCATCAACTGAACATATATGAGTAGCCTACAGGCTTATTTTTAAGGCAAGAATTATATCAACAAGGAAATTCTATACAGAATTATCTATTTGCATAATTGATTAATTAATCCCATTGATTTCCGACTGAATAATGCAGGTCCTGAGAGCAATCAAAGAATATTTTTAAATGGCATGTGTTGTAGAATGTGGTAAGCTAATAATGGTCCCCAAGATGTCCGTATCCGAATTCTTGGAAACTGTGAGTGTTGCTTCTATGGTAAAGGGATCTTGCAGGTGTGATTAAGGATCTTGATATGGACACACTACCCTGGATTAGCCTGGATTACCATGGTTTATTAGGGTCAGCCCTAAATGTAGTACCAAGTGTCCTTATAAGAGGGCAGAGCAAGATATGACTATAGAAGAGAAGAAAGTGGTGTGAGTAGAGATTCGAGTGATGTGCTGTGAAGGTGGAGGAAGGGGCCACGAGCTAAAGAATGCAAGAAATGCAGCTCTGGGAGATGCAGGAAAAGGCAAGGACATGGGTTTTCTGTAGAGCCTCCAGATGGAAGGAGGCCTTGCCTTCTAAAGAAGCTACCTCCATTGAGGCCAAAGGAAACTGATTTTGAACCTCTGAACCCCAGAATTATAAGAAAATAAAGGCATTCAAAACTACTAAGTATGTGGTATGTTGTTACAGCAACCATAAAAAAACAATACCGAGACCAAACAAAAATATGGAGCAAATTTTTCTTACTTGCCATGTGGAATATTCATGGTGATTCTAAAGGTGTGTTGGAACTGGTTTGCTCCTTCTTGCAAGAGTTGATTGTGTGCATCTCTTCAGTTCTTGGTAGGTTAAAATTAGTCATGACAGGAGTATTTACAACATAAAAGTGCTCAAAGGTTACATATCAGGGTTCCTACCCCACTCCAGCTCCAGAGAACTGGTTGTTAGACAGCATTTCAATAGTAAGTCAGCACCTAAGAGCACAGTCGTTAACTAAAAAATAACATTTGATGCAATATGCATTACTTTAAATGTACCCTTGTTCTACGCCAATTTTTTGTTTGCTTTGCACCAGATAAAAACACAGACAGAATGGATCCTGTTTCTGATCCTTTAAATTTGTTTGGGCACTCAAACAGTGAGATACAGCAAAGTCACTCATTTCCTGACCAGTCTATCACAAAGAAATATGACAATTGGAGTGGTCTTAAGTATTCTTAATTTTACCATTTTTCTCATCTAAGTTTTTCTCCTTGTGTGTTGAACAGCCTACCCTAATCCCAGGAGACTTTTTCTTCTTCTAATCTTTGTTCAGAATTTTTAGTTTATGGATGGCTTCAAGGGGACTTGGAGAGCTGGTGCTAGGAACGCTCCTACTCAAGTGTATTTAACTATGTAAAAGAAACTGAGTAGTATTAAAGCTTTATGTCAAAATTTGCAGGAATATAGAAATTTATTTGGCTTTTATTAATCTTTTATTTATTTTGTTCTGTGTCTGGGAAGCTCATCATCTTGACATGATGCAAATTAAATAAAAATATCAAAAAATCATCAGATGGTTTCTGAATAAAATGAATACTTTGCTTGCTCAGATGTCCTTGACAGTCTGTCATTCCATACAATTCAATTTCTACTCAAATAGACTTATACAAACAATTCACACTTCTATTTACAGAGATAAGAATTATTATCAAGAAAAACAATGTGCATTATTTCAACTCTCATAATATGTCTTAGAAACTCTGCAGAGTTATTTAATAAGTGCTTATTTTTGTTATTCAGGAAATAAAATCACAAATGATGTAAACTTCTGATAAGTGTCATTGCAATAGTGAATATATTATTCTACATATAAGAAACATGACCTTTGAGTTGCTTTTTGTAAGGGTAGAAAATACATGCTCTATTATTTTCGTCTGACTTCCTTTCCTATTGTCAGACTAATGTAAACTCCCTTTGTTGCCATGCTTCCTTTCTTTGCTGGCTAATCTGAATCTGGCATTGAGCCTCACCACGATACTCAAAATCAGTCAAGTATCTGTTAATAAAATATATCAGCATTTTCTCAGCTTTCATCATTCTTGATTTCTTTTCATCTGGTTAAACATAAGGATATTTTCTTTTCTTGACTCTTTCAGTATGCTTTCCCAAACAGTTTCATCTGTACCTTTCCCTGTCTCTTCTCAATGTACCCCATAAGTAAATCATTCCTTTTAGCGACCCATCTGGATATGTCCGTTCACCCCCTGTATGTCTTGTCCATACTTGGCATTGTTTCACAAGGGATGGAAGGAGGTTTATCCTTCTAAATGTAGGTATTTCTCCAGGATTCTACCGAGACTCATCTATATTTCTAAATATTTTCTTTTAGTGGGCACTTCTATTTCTGTTTACAATTTAGAATCTTCCCACAAACTTCTCCAGCTGATATCTATATTGTTAGTAAGACTACCGTTCTTCTAAAACACCTAACATAAAAAATTCTGGACTGACTCAAATCCTCCCAATCTCATGACCACATACATGGTTCCATAGGTTTGACAAGCCTTTGAATTATATGTCTGCAGTGTGATTCTCATCCATCTTCATCTTTCTACTCCTAACTACAACTCCCTTTACCTCTTTCCTAGATCAGTGGCTTCCAACTGCCTTTTTTTGCATTTCACTCTTTACTTTCACTTTCAAGAGCATTACCACTTTTTATTCATTAATTTTTAGAGAGAGAGAGAAAGAGAGAGGGAAAAGGAGAGAGAGAGAATGTCAATTTGTTGTTCCACTTATTGATGTATTCACTGGTTGATGCTTGTATGTGCCCTGACTGGGATCAAACTCACAACCTTGACATATCAGGATACTGCTCTAATCAACTGGGCTGCCTGGCCAGTGCAACATTAACTTATTCTAGGTGATAGAAGAAAGTAGTTGCTGCAGGTTCAGTGCCAGTGAACTAGCTGTTGCACCATCTTCTTTGATGTTAATCATGAAAGCTTACAGAAAGTTAGTTCATGAGAGTGGCTTCATTACAGAGGTTTAAACTACAATATATTTTGATTAATTTTGCTTAAAATAAATCAGTCACAATGTTACATTTGATTTAAAACCTACTTTATCCTTGGACAAGAGACAACCTGTCTGTGATTCAATTTATTTATCTGGACATGAGGGTAGTATGCATGCCTATCTCATAGGGTTGTTGTGAGGATTCAACATGGTAAATATGCTGAGATATTGGCATAGGGCCTGTTACATAGTAATCTTTAGTAAAGGTTGGCTATCAACACAGTATTTATTACTCAGTTCCCACTCTTCACTAGTGTGTGACCTCATAACAGTTCAGAACTACTTTCCAAGACCATTTCTCTTACTGTAACGTTTGTTGTTGCTGTTGTTTACAACATAAATGCAAACTACTCTGGCTACAAGTGAGGATGTAATAGAGGTTGAGAGACAGGTCTTTGCACTGCAAGTAGTTTTGTATTCCTTCCCATGTATTCGACCATTCTTCATTCAAAACCTACTCTAGAATTTTCTGCCTCCATTTCCTTTGTTCCTCTTCTTTCTTCCTGAGATGCCTTCTGAACTCCTGCTTCTGTCTGCAAGTAGTTGAATGACATGTAGATCATACAGCTAGTTACATTAAACAGGAATAAAACCTACCATATAATAACTATAGTTTTAATTTTATTATAAAAGCATTTTTATGTTTGTCCATTTTGAAATCCATCTCCCACTTTCATAATATTCACCTATATAGTATTCTGATATCTTTATAGAAATTATATTTTCAGCTTGATATATCACTACTCAGTAGAGTTCAGTATCACCTGAATACTTAGGAATTTTATTGTTCCCATATTAAGATACTTCCCATATTAAGACACTTTCTTAAATAATCAATATGTACCATTCCAAACCCCCAAAGACTATGTCATTTTTCCAACATGCTGCTTCCATACCTAAGGTATTTCACTAGCCATGACAAACCATTATTCCTCCACATTACTTCAAATAATTGTTTTTTTCTTTCTCTAAAATAACATCTATAAAAGTCTATAAAATAACATCTAATAGGCCAGCATTTAATAGTGTGACCCTCAAACACTTGTATGAGAATAATTTAGGTGCTCATAAAAAATGGAAATATTGAGCCATACGCAAGATCTACCCAATAAGAATGCCTGGACTGATCCTAGAAATCAACATTTTTAACTCCTGAAAAGTTAAGTTGAGCAAATCATGAATAAATATAATAAATATTTCTTTATCGAAACACAAGAGTGTCGCTGCTCCCTTCCCTCCCCAAAGATATTAGCAGTCGTCTTCCAACTGAAACTACCAGGAATAATTACATCTAAATAATCTCCCCCTAAGAGGAAAGAGACCCTTCTTTTCCCAGGCCCACTGAGTCATCAGGGCCCCCAAGAACATACTCAGCCACAGACTGTGCAGTGTCTTTAGGAATGTTCACCAGCCCCTATGAGCTGCACCCTTCAGGAAATCTTTTTAGAATAAATAAAAATAAAATCCTAGACTATCTTCCAATGGCAGTTCTCAGGAGAAGCTGGGGCATCAAATGCACCAACTGGACTCCACTAGTGGGGCTGATCTGTTCCTGGCTTTCCTTCAGAGAGAGGATTGAAAGAAAGAGGGAGTTTAAGATCTGTGTGCAAGTTGACCTCACCCTATAAATCCCAGGAATCTGCATTTTACAGAGCACTTTCTGGATATTTCGTATATTTAGTGCAATTGAGAACTACTGCACTAGTGATTATTTGCCAAGGGTTGTGCGTTGTTCTTTTTTTTTTTTTTTTAATGTTACATGCCTCTTCATGTTCTTGAAGTTCTTTTTTATACAGAACAGGATTTTCAAACAAAAGGTGAATGGAAGACTATACAGTATCATGGTGGGGAGTATCTTGCTAAAAACTCAGAATCCTGCATGTTTCTCTTAGATATTATGATTCAGTGGACATGAAATGGAGATTAGAAATGTTTATTTTTGAGTACATCTAGAAATTTTTATGTCCAGTTAGGTTAGGGAATGTTTGACATTTTATTTTATTTCAATAAGCAACCCTGACTTTACAGTGATTGTCAGTCACGGTATTTCTTAAATTGGTCTATTGCCCCTGGAAAATTTTAAAATGTATTTAATTCATAGTTTTAGATTACCACAAGATAATTATTGAAATTTGGATTTATATGCTGCTTTTGGGGGAGTGTGCTTGTAATCAAGTTGCCATCAGTGCCATAGGTCTTTTCCTTTTATTTAGACAATCTTTCCATTATGAAGATACTCATTTTCTTATGGTTACCAGTTTTCCTTATCTTTCCTTGCACTGTTCTTAATATGATCTACCTGATTTTCTCTGAGCATCCAATAAGATATTTAAAAATAACCTTAAGTCTCCCTATGAATCATTTAAAATTACTTTCTTCTATTTTTTCTCCTGAGCTAATTCTCACATTTAATCTCAGTTTATTTGTCTAAAATTGAGTAAGTCTATGGCGAATATTTCAAGGTTTCCCTTACCTTGCAAGGATATTGAATTTATATTCTTATTTATACCCTTCTTTATTGAATTTTATTCTTTTTTGGTGATTACTTTTATTATCCAGTGCTAAAAATCACATCCAGGATATTGAGAGTTCTAAAACTATTTCTCTGGAAAGTAATTTGTAATATTTAGAGAAGTGTTTCTTCCACAGTTCACCCCGATGAGATAGTTTGAAAATTTATTATAAAATAACAAGACTGATAGTTTTAAGACAGATGTACTGAAATTCATATATTTAAATGGATGTTGTGTTCTTCAAAGTAGAGATACTGGGAGGCAATTTACTTATACCAAAAATAATCTTGCCATTATTCAAAATATTTAAATGCTCCGTGATTCATCTTACTATTTTATAACCCTTGTCTTTCAGTGCTGCAGAGGAAAGATAGTACCTGCATAGGTGGAAGGCTTGATAATGATTAATTAATGTTTTTCCTATAAACCAGGCACTGTGTTGAAAGCATTTCATAATTCTCTCAGCCTTCACAACATAACTGCATTTTGAGCTTATTTTCTTTTATAGTTAAAGAATCTGCCATTAAGACAAGTAACAAGTTCTTTTACGTATGTTTGTATGGCTGTAGAGGACACCCTTAAAGGTTATATTTTATTGGTCATTTCCCGGTATGTTACGGAACTCGCCCAAGGTCGTAGTTGGTGGGAGATATGGGCTCACTTGCAGAGTGCTTTTCCCACTGTATCATTATGCTTTCCTTATGATATCACTGCCAAATTGAGGTTTTGGATTACTTTATTAATACTGCCTGAAACAAAATTTAAAAGGTGTCATTAGACATGATCCTCAGAATGAATAGGAGGTTTATTATATAAACGATATTTACTTCACAATTTCTTTGAACTGTATGTTGTGAAGATTTCTATTTTTAGTTTGTCTAAAAAGAGAGAATCCATCAAATTTATGAAATCAGAGGGTAAATAGTAACCCATATAAGTAGAATTGGGGTTATACTGTTCTTTGGGAATGATAGACTTCATCTACAGAGAATATAAAGTTGCTTGCTCTATGTGTTAATTATCTGTCAAGAGTATTCATAACCTAATTTTCTTAATAATTAGTAGGTCTAGTTAATATTAAGCATGCATTTTTTCTTTAAATTCAGGTTTTCTTTTAAAATGTCAGTGTTAAAAAATTAGTTATAAAGAAAAAGTAAATGAAGAATGTGTTAAATCCAGAATCCTAAACAATATTTCTATCACTCACTTGTTTAAAAAATTAAAACTAACATAAAGAAAGATTTGCTGTCATTCTGACATCATGATGATCAAACACATGTACTACAAATCTTAGAGATGAGACCCTTGCAAAAATTTCATATGTATGAAGAGCTGCCCTGCCATAGATTGGTCACTGCCACAGGCTGTTTCAACTTTGCATTTGTTTAAACAAAATATATATCCTCAAGAAGCTTTTAGAGAATTTGAAATTCAGAGGTGTATGAAAGCAGAAAACAAGCTAAAGAAAAAATCAGAGGGGGCATCTTTGGAGTTCTATCCTCAGAAATGGCTCGCTGGCAGATCTGGACAAAGACAGCAGACCTACTGTGTACAGCCTCTGCTCCCCATACTGGCTCAATGCTTATACCACTCAGGCTAGGACTCCATCAATTAAACAGTCATTTAGGCAAAGGAGCATTATGTTTTAAAAAATTAAATGACAGAGAATTAGAGATCAGTAATTTTTATTTTAGTGTTATATTAGTTAAATAATATTTTCTTTGCTTTTAACATTTTACTGAGACAAGTTCCCAAAGAGAAAGGGGTGTAGATTATATGAGAAGAGAGTTGGATAGTATTGTAAAGGATAATAGCAAGGAATTTAGCATCACTTGTAAAATTATATGTACAATTATATATCAAATTCTATATTACAATTATATGTGTGTGTGTAAGAGTGTCTGTGTGTATATATCAGTGGGATCAGGCAGAGAGCTTTTGAGCCAGACTTATTGTGAAATTCTAGTTCTGCCCCATTTTTAACTAACCAACCTAACCCTTAGTTTCTTCATTCATATAATAGTGATTAAAACTACCTTGAGATTGTTGTAAAGATTAGAATAATTATAAAGACTCTAACACAGTCCACATTTTCTGTTTGATTATTTGTTTTTGATTCTGGGGATTCAAGGAAAAAAATACATTCTTTGATCGTCAAAGAACTCATGATGTCACAGGGAAGGTAGACAAGGTGATGGATCTGTTAAAAGAAGCCACATCACAATGTGCAAAGAGTAAATTAAGGAGGTATAATATGTCAGGGTGCAAAGAGGACAAGAACCAACTCCACAGTTTCACTAGGGGCTTTCGCAGAGTGAAGTTCACATTCAAATGCAGTGCTGAAGAAGAGATTTTCAGTTATCTTAATTCTGGACTGGCGTTATAGACAAAGGGAAAATATATGCAATGGAACTAAGGAAGAAGATAAATAAAAAGAAATGGAATTTAAAAAAAGAAACAAACCTTGGAAGAAATCAAGATGATGCAGGAGGGAATGGAAGTCACACTGACCTCCTCCCAGGACCAATCTGGAATTATAATTAAATTGTAGAGAAATCACCCAGAACAAGCAACTGAACAATAGTGAGAAAGAAACCTTATAATCTCGGACAGACAGAAGAATCAGTTCGGCACAAACTGACTAGTAAGGAGTGCGCCAGAGACCCAAGAGAGTTGGCTGGGCACCCTCAGGCAGAAGCACCAGAGGGATATTTGAATGGCCAGTTGGATTTCCCTGAGAAGAGCGGGGTCTAAACAATAAGTGGGGATACCCAACCTATAGCACCAGAGCCCAAAAATTATACAGATAACAGCCAGCTGCGAAAAGCAGCAGGATTGCCCTCTGCCAAGATGTGTGGCTAGAGACTGAAAGATCCTTTTAAAGGATCAGTGCATAAATTTTCATCTGCAGCCACTTACCCTGGGCTCTGGCAAAAGCAGAGGCAGAGTGAGCTTGAGACACCTGAGGAGAGACTAGGGACAGAGGCTTTGGGGAGAGAACTGAGAAAGTAGCCGCTGGGATCATGGTGCTCAGTCATCCTCCATAAAGCAGCAGCCATCTAGCTCACACACACCACTCCCCTCTGAACAGCAACAGCCTGAGGGGAAACATTAGCCCCACCCCCAGGAGGGATTCTGCCCTGCCCTATGGTGTTTAAGCCTGACTGCTGAGTGCAGAGTGACTAGATTAACAACTGAAGGAGACAGCCACAGACAGTAGATCCCTGGAAGTCTCGCGTCTGCCTAAGGTCTGACAGGGTCAACATCTGACTTCACTAGAGGTGGATCCAGAAAGAAAAAACAGTAGTAAATACTAGAGGCTACCGAGGCAAAATCCACTGGGTCTTCCCCATGAATTGCAATATTGTCTTTACTACACAGCTTTTTAACATTCATTCTTTTGTCCATCAAGTTGGTGCATATTAAGTCACTAGATTTTATACTATAGTTCATTTCTCTCCTTTCTTATAATAGTCTTAATCTCTTTATAGCCTTATTAATGCTGATTGCTTTGCTGTTGATAGTGGGATTACAGGGGGTAGTTTTTTCTACAGTCCTGGGTTTGTTTCCTGGGCTTTGTGGTTTTGCTCAGGCAGACAAATAATGGGAAGACAAAGAAACCACCCCCAACCAAAAGAAAAGGAATCCCCAGAAAGACCACTAAGTGAAATACAGGCAAGTAGCCTATCAGATATCAAGTTCAAAACAATGGTTATAAGCCTCCACAAATTTAACTGAATTCAGTGAGCTTAGTGAGAGTTACAAAAACCTACAGAGACACCATGAGGAGCTTACTGCAAACTGTATCAGCATGAAAAAGAACATAGAAACTATCAACAAGAACCAAGAGGAAATGAGGAATACAATTTCTGAATTGCAGAAAGCAGTAGAAGGAATCAAAAGCAGGCTAGATGAAGCAGGGAATTGAAAGAGCGAGCTGGAGGACAAGGTAGAAAAAAACTCCCAGAAAGAACAAGAAGTTGAAAAAAGGCTCAGAAAGAATGAAAGAGGGTTAAGGGAAATGCAGGACAACATGAAACATAATAATATCCGTATAATAGGAATACTAGAAGGAGAAGAGGAGCAAGGGATAGAAAACCTGTTTGAAAAAGTAATGATGGAAAACTTCCTTAATTTGAGGAGAGAAAAAGTCACACAAGTCCAGGAAGCGCAGAAGGTCCCAATCAAGAGGAAGCCAAAGAGACCCACTCCAAGACACATCATAATTAAAATGGCAGATATTGATGACAAAGAGAGAATCTTAAAGGCAGTGAGGGAGAAACAGGAAGTAATATACAAAGGAAACCCAATAAAACTAGCAGTTGATTCCTCCATATAAACACTACAAGCCAGAAGGGAATGACAAGAAATATTCCATGTAACGAAAAGCAAAGGCCAGCAACCAAGACTACTCTTCCCAGCAAGACTTTCAATTAAAATGGAAGGTGAAATAAGGAGTTTCTCAGGCAAAAGAAGGCTAAAAGAATACACCTCTTCCAAACCAGCATTGCAAGATATGCTAAAGGGACTGCTTTAAAGAGGAGGAAGTAAACAAGTGAGAGAGAGGGGAACACAAGTACAAAAGGAAAAAATGAATAAGTACCTACCAATAATAACCTTAAATATAAATGGAATAAATGCTCCAATTAAAAGACATAGAGTAGCTGAATGGAGAAGAAAACATGGCCCGCACATATGCTGCCTACAAGGGACCTACCTCAGAACAGAAGACCTACACAGACTGAAAGTAAAGGGTTGGAAAAAAAACATTCCAAGCAAATGGACAGGGAAAAAAAAGCCAGGGTAGCAATACTTATATGAGACAAAATAGACCTCAAAACAAAGGTCATAAAAAGAGACACAGAAGAACACTTCATAATACTCAAAGGAAGAATCCATTAAGAAAACATAAATATTATAAACCTATATACACCCAAAAAAGGAGCTCCAAAATATATAAGGAATATCCTGGAAGACTTCAAGAAAAATACAGACAGCAACATACTTATAGTAGGGGATTTTAATACCTTGCTGTCAACAATGGATAGATCATCCAAACAAAAAATTAACAAAGATATTGTGGAACTGAATGAAGCATTAAATCAAATTGACTTAACTGATATATATAGAAACTTTCATCCCAAAGAATCAAACTACACATTCTTTTCAAATGCACACAGAATATTTTCAAAGATAGACCACACGATAGGACACAAAACAAGCCTCCACAAATTTAAGAAAATTGAAATCATATCAAGCATTTTCTCAGACCACAAGGGATTAAAATTAGAAACCAACCTTAAGAGAAAAACTAAAAACATTCAAACTCATGGACACTGAATAGCATGCTGTTAAATAAGGAAAGGGTCAATAATGAAATCAAAGAAGAAATCGAAAAGCTTCTGGAAACAAATGAAAATGAAAACACAACAGTTCAAAACCTATGGGGAGCAGTGAAGGCAGTCCTGAGAGGGAAGTTCATAGCGCTAAAGACCTACCTGAAAAAGAAGGAAACATTTAAAATAAACCACCTAACCCTACATCTACAGGAACTGGGGAAACAACAACAAACAAAGCCCAGAGTGAGCAGAAGGAAGGAAATAATCAAGATCAAAGCAGAACTGAATGACATAGAGACTAAAAGAACAATTCAAAGGATCAGTAAATCCAGGAGCTGATTCTTATGAAAAGATAAACAAAATTGACAAGCCCATAGGCAGACTCATCAAGAAAAAAAGGGAGAGGACTCAAATTAATAAAATCAGAAATGAAAGAGGAGAAATTATAACTGATATCACTGAAATACAAAGGATTGTAAGAAATTACTATGAACAACTACATGCCAAGAAATTTGAAAACCTAAATGAAATGACAAATTTCTAGAAAAATATAAAACATTTAAAAATAAATAAATATAATTAAATAAAAAATTAAATTTTCTAAAAATTTAATTTTAAAATTAAATTAAATAATAAATATAATTAAATAAAAAATAATAAAAAAATATAATTTTCCAAAACTGAATGAAGAAGAAGCAGATATCCTGAACAGACCAATAACAGCTGTTGAAATTGAAGCAGTAATCAAAATCTCCTGGCACATGAAAGCCCTGGACCAGATGGTTTCACGGGAGAATTTTACAAAACATTTAAGGAAGAGCCAACCACTCTCATTCTCAGACTATTCCAAAAATCCAAGAAGAAAGCCTCCCAAACTCTTTTTATGAGGCCAGCATCATCCTAATCCCAAAACCAGATAAGGGCACAACAAAGAAAGAGAACTACAGGACAATATCACTAATGAACATAGATGCTAAAATTCTCAACAAAATATTGGTAAACTGTATCCAGCAATACATTAAAAAGATCATACATCATGATCAAATGGGATTCATCCCAGGGATGCAAGGATGGTACAATATTTGCAAATCAATAAATGTAATATATCACATAAACAAAAGGAAAGACAAAAATCACATGATCATATCAATAGATGTAGAAAAAACATTTGATAAGGTACAGCATCCATTTATGATAAAAACACTCAGCAAAATGGGAATAAAGGGGGCATACCTCAACATCATAAAGGCTATATACAAGAAACCTACTTCCAATATTATACTGAATGGGCAAAAACTAAAAGCTTTCCCACTAAGATTGGAAACAAGAAAAGGATGTCCGCTTTCACCACTTTTATTGAACATAGTACTAGAAGTTCTAGCCACAGTCATATGGCAAGAAAAAGAAATGAAAGGCATCCAATTTGGAAAGGAGGAAGTAAAAATGTCATTGTTTGCAGGTGACATGATAGTATACATAGAAAACCGAAGAGACTCCACCAAAAAACTACTCAACCTAATAAGTGAATTTAGCAAAACAGCAGGATACAAGGTCAGTATTCAGAAATCAAAGGCATTTTTGTTCACCAACAATGAAATATCAGAATCAGAAATCAGGGAAAAATCCCATTTATTATAGCAACAAGAAAAATAAAGTACCTTGGAATAAACTTAACTGAGGAGGTAAAAGACCTGTACTCAGAAAACTATACAACCCCAAAGAAAGAAATTACAGAAGACACAGATAAATAGAAGCATATTTCATGTTCATGAATTGGAAGAAGTGGTATCATCAAAATGTCCATACTACCCAAAGCAATTTATAGATTCAATGAAATCTCTATTAAAATACCAATGGCATATTTCACAGATATAGAACAAACATTTCAAAAATTTATATGGAACAATAAATGGCCCCAAATAGCTGCAGCAATTCTGAGAAAGAAGAACAAAGAATGAGGGATCATAATGTCTGACATCAAACTATATTATGAGGTCACTGTCAGCAAAACAGTCTGGTACTGGCATAAGAATAGGCACATAGATCAATGGAACAGAATAGAGATCCCGGAAATAAACCCATGTCTCTATGGTCAATTAATATTCAACAAAGGGGACAGAAGCATAAAATGGAGTAAAATAGCCTCTTCAACTAATGGTGTTGGGAGATCTGTACAACTACATGCAAAAAAAAAAAAATTAAATTCAACCACCAACTTACAAAAATTCCACACACAAAAATAAACTCAAGATGGGTAAAAGACTTAAATATAAGTCATGATACCACAAAAGTCCTAGAGGAGAACATAGGCAGGAAAATTTCAGATATTCCACACAGCAATAGTTTCACTGATATGTCCCCTAGAGCAAGGGGCATAAAAGAAAGAATAAACAAATGGGACTTCATCAAAATAAGAGGCTTCTGAATGGCTAAAGAAAACATCAGCAAAGTGAAAAAGAAAGCAACTATATGGGAAAATATATTTGCCAATGATTCCTCAGACAAGGGTTTGATCTCCAAAATACATAAAGAACTCACACGACTCCACTTTAGGAAGACAAACAATCCAATTAAATGGGCAAAGGACCTGAACAGACATTTCTCCAAGGAGGATGTACACAGGGCCCAGAAACACATGAAAGGATGCTCAGCATCACTAGCCATCAGAGAGGTGCAAATTAAAACCACAATGAGTAACCACTTCACACCAGACAGAATGGCCATCATAAACAAATCAACAAACAAGTGCTGGTGAGGATGTGGAGAAAAGGGAACCCTAATACATTGTTTGTGGGAATGCAGACTGGTGTAGCCACTGTGGAAAACAGTTAGGAATTTCCTCAAAAAGCTAAAAATGGAACTGCCTTTTGACCCAGCAATTCCACTGCTGGGATTATACCCTAAGAATCTGGAAACACCAATTTGAAAAAACTTATGCACCCTAATGTTCACAGCAGTAAAATTTACAATAGCCAAGAATTGGAAGCCACATAAGTGTCCAAATGAGTGGATCAAAAAACTGTGGTACATTTACACAATGGAATACTATGCAGCAGAAAGAAAGAACTACTACCCTTTGCAACAGCATGGATGGAACTGGAGAGCATTATGCTAAATGAAATAAGGCAGGCGGTGAAAGACAGATACCATACGATCTCACCTATAAGTGGAACTTAACAAAATAAACAATCAATCAAAATATAACCAGTAACATTGAAATAAAAAAACAAACTAACAGTAACCAGAGGGGAGGAGGGAGGGGTATGACAGAGGAAAGGCAGGGGGAGGGCCATCAAGGGACACGCATAAAGGACCCATTGACAAAGCCAAATGGGGGAAGAAATGTGGGAGGGAGGTGGGGGTGTGTGGGGCTGGGGGAAGTGGTGGCAGGAAAGTGTTGACAAAAACAAAAACAGAAACAAAAACAAAAACAAAAACAAAATGTTGGACAAGGGGAGGCTGGGAGTAGCGTGGGAAATTAAGAAGCCAAAGAACTGGTGTGTGCAGCCCATGGACATGGACTAAGAGGTATGTGGATGATGGGATTAACTGGGGGCAAAAATGAGACAACTGTAATAGCATACTCAATAAAATATATCAAAAAGATAAAATTAAATTAAAAAAAGACTTTATCTCTCAAGTTTTTGTCTTAGGCTGACTCTGCCTCTATGAAGAAAGCATGCATAGGGAGGAGAGGTGATTTGTTTTCTTCTCTGTTCTTAACTGTAAGGATTCTTGTTTCTAGGACCCTAAACCCCAAACAGCTATGTTAGTACTATAAATCACTTGTTATGAACTACGTAGTATTTTGTGAGTTAAACAGCAATCAAACTATTGCTTAATTTTCTATGGAAAAATGTCTTTGGCTCTGAAGCACTGAATGACTGTAGAACACATGGCATGCAGTTTATTCATTATTTAGCATTGTGGAGAAGAGCACGGACTCTGGAGTCAGACTATCTATTCAAATCCTGTCTGTAGCATTTAATAGCCATGATGTTGAACAAGTTTTCAAGTTTTCTGATTATTTCCTCAGAGGTAAAATGGGGATAATTATCAGACCAATTCAAAGGGTTGTGAAGATTAGTTGATACATCTATAAGAGTTAGGTACCTATTATATAGTAAACCCCATGGAAGGATTGGGTATTATTTTTATTACTATATTATTATTATACATGAAACAGTGATTAGTGTGTGACTTGAAATGTCATAAGAGGCCTCTAATTGTAATTTTAGGTTTTAATTTATTTCTGCTACTTTAGAAATCTTATAAAAAGTTAACAAAAATAAGAAGGGAGTGGTTTATAAACTACAAAAATCATTCACAAGTCTAATTACCAGCAATGTAAAAAATAATGATAAAATTAAAAGAAACAAGACCTTACAGATTATTTTGCATCTGAATTAACTTGTTTACTTCCTCAAACTTTATTTTACTAAACCTACTTAAGCTTGTGGAACAAGCAGATGTGTCTCTCTGGGATAAGTTGGTGTGTAACTTAAAAAAATTTTTTTCCAAACAATTTTCAGTGTTAGAAATTTAACAGTTGTGTAGCCAGTGTGTTTGCAGTAAACACTATAGGTACAGTTCTGCTTCTAGTTCTCTTTTGAAAACATTTTTGCTTACACCCAAACAGAAGTTGCAAAATTTGCAAAGATGGGCTCCCTATCTGCTATGAATCCACTTCAGACTCTCCCTTCTTTTTCAAAGGAAAGTGTTTTTTAAATTTTTAAAATCTTTACTATATTTTTCCCATTACTATTTAGCCCCATTATAGTTCCCTTCCCCCAGCAACCATCACATTGTTGACCACATCCATGAGTCCTTTTTCCTTTTTGCCCAACCCCTCCACCCCTTCTATTGTCATCCTGCTCTCCGTCTATGAGTCTGTCCCTGTTTTCCTCATTAGTTCAGTTTGTTGATTAGATTCCATATATGAGTGAAATTATATGGTATTTGTCTTTCTTTGACTGGCTTATTTCACTTAGCATAATGTTTTTTGGGTCCACCCATGCTGTTGCAAAAGGCAAAATTTTCTTTTTACAGCCAAGTAGTATTCCATTGTGCAAATGTCCCATAGTTGTTTTATCCACTCATCTACTGATGGACACTTTGGCTTCATCTATATCTTGGCAACTGTAAATAATGTTGCAATGAACATAAGGGTGTTTACATTATTTTGAATTAGTGTTTTGGGTTATTTCAGAAGGTGTATCTTTTATAGTCTCTTACAAACAGGTTTGTAATTGCTGTTGCTTTCTAACATGAATAGCCATACTTAATAATAACAGTTGATCTTTGAATGATACAGATTTGTACTTCATGGCTGCTCACTTATACACGAATTTTTTTCAATATATATGCACAATACTATACATGTACTTTCTCTTTCTTATGATTTTATTAATAACATTTTTTTCTCCAGCTTACCTAATTATAAGAATACAGTATATAACACATACGAAATACAAAATATGAGTTAATTGATTGTTTATGTTATTGGTAAGGTTCTGGTCAAGAGTAGACTATTAGTAAATAAGGTTTTGGGAGTCAAAAATTATATGCAGATTTTTGACTGTGTGGGGGTCAATGCTTCTAACCTCTATGTTGTTCAAGGGTGTTAACTGTTTATATAACTCTTTATATATTTATATGTAAACTCTTTGTTCTTTATTTTGGCTTCATACTGGATAATATGTTTAATAAATAATGAATATAAGTAAACTTATTAGTGTAGTGCTCCTATTGTTGTATATTACCAAGACTTATAGATTGTTTTGTGAAAAGAAATACAAATTCAAATATATTTTGATTTATTTCTCATCATTAACAAGCTTAAGATAAAATCTCCATTTCATTAATGTTAAAGACGAGATAAATCTCTTTAGTGAACAAGGAATAAACAGTATTACAGTATATTAGTGGATTAATCCATTTCTAAAATATTATATCTTTTTTGTCATATACCATGTATAAATCTAGATAGAATCAAAATTTTTTGATAAAAATCAAAATTTTTATCTCAAAATGGTATTACAATATGAAATTACCTATGAGGATTTAAGGAAAATTCCGAAAACTTTATGATGTTTTTCTCAGTCCTGAGTATGATAAGCTCTTTCATGAGTGTGAATATTAGCCATCATTCTGTGCTGTATGTATAACTGACTCAATAAGTAGCCCTTGACTTTGGTTTGTAATAGACCATGACTATCTAGGTGCACGAACCTACCATGATCTAAGCTGGATAAACCAAAGCGAAGTGTAACACATGGCTCTCTAGTCACTAATAAATTATCCATCTCATTAGAGAAATATAGGCAATCAAATACTAAAACTTGATAAAGCAGAGATGGGAAATGTAAATAACAAATTATATGAGAATTTATAGGATGGGTTTATCATTGCGGGCTACTGTGATTACAGAAGGCATTGTTGAGGCAAAGAAACTTAACCCAGCCTTGTTAGTGAAGAATATTTGAGTGAACACAGATCCATAACTTCGTGCCACTTCAGAGACAGGCTAAGCAATGGGCTTAGTAGAGTCAAGCTGACACATTACTTTTGGAGCAGATTTTTAGGGGTTTCTATGCTAAAATAAGGGGTTTAAATTTTATCAACAAGGCAATGAGAAATTTTTAATTTTTAAAAAGTGAAAGATAAATGATGATAATGTTCTTTTACAAGATTGAGCTGGAGTCACTGTGCACAATGGGTTGCATAGGAAAGAGAGCAGAACCAGGGGCCAGGGGTGCAAGTGCCCAAGGTCAATGTAGGGAAGGTCGGAATTAAAACTGTGTCTGTGGAAAGAAACAGGAAGAGACACATACAAGAAAACTACAAAGTATATTAGGATTTCTTGGTTTTCTCCTCAAAACTCTCAAACTTCAAATGAGAAGTAAAGAAAATGCTTATCCAAACCAATCCAAGAGAGTAGATCAAAATTTTAATAGGAACATAAAACCGAGTATTCGGTGAAAGAAACTTACCATGAACTGTGGACTCCAGGCTGACCCAAAGAGTGTTGGGTAGCCAGATTGTAGTTAATCAATTTATGTTCAGGCACTGCAGGTACAAAGAATAAACTTCATTTCTGCACTGCTAGAAACCACATGCAATGAAGAATATAAAGTCACCATCATTAAAATTCAATGACATATGCACTAAAATAATGGTTTCAACTGTGAAAATAAAGACTAGAGTAAAATTAATTCACCTAAAAATGGGAGGTGAAATTTGAGTATGATTTTGAAGTTGAATGGTAGTTTAAATAAAGGAAAAGTTTAAAAAATCACAAAGAGAGGCAAAAGCATGTGGTTGTAAGTATTGTGTGGTTACAGTGTGAGGTTTCTAAGGAGTAGAGTCACTAACTATGACTAACCACAGGGGAAGTTTCAAGTTATGAAGGGCTTTGAATGCAACACTAAGGGGTTCAGATTTTATTTTTAAAACTATTGAGTAAACGGAATTCTTTAAACAGGGAATTAGCATTAATTTTTTGTTATTGTTCATTATTCCTTTTAAATTTTAGTTTTCAATTACAGTTTATATTCAATATTATTTTGTATTAGGTTCAGGTGTATAAGCATAGTGGTTAGACAATTATATACTTTACAAAGTAATTCCCCTGACATTTCAAGTATCCACCTGGCACCATACATAGCTTTTTTTGTTTGTTTGTTTGTTTGTTTGTTTGTTTGCTTGCTTTCATGACAATAACTCTAGTACTGATAGAGAGGACAGACCAGCAGAATGAAATGTTTATCTGGAGTCTTGAGCATTTTTTTTTAAAGAAATGGGTTGATAGTATGGCACATCTCTATTGTTCGATTAACTAATGAAAGCTAAATGAATATGATATAGGAAAACACAGCTTTGTTTTGTTTTTTTTCACAAGTAGATAGCATGAGGAGTTGAAAAAGTGCGGAAAGATGAGTTTGCTTATAACAACATGGGATTTCAAAGGAGAAATTATAAAGATATCAGAAATAAAGACAGACACACAGAGAATTAGGTATAGAACTGGGCTAGATAGGAGAGTTCCGATTTGACGATGATGGTTTTGACCAGTAAGATAACTGGAACATCTATACATAAATATCTGTAATACAAGGAAGGACATAATTAGTATCATTAGAAGTAACACACTGTGGTGATTCACAAGTAGGATACAAGAGTTCTTGCTGAGGGAATTATAGAAGTTTTTTTGGTTTTTGTCCTTACTAGAAGGGGTACTGTTTTAGTTTCTTTCTCCTCCACCTCCTCCTTCATCTTTAATATAATTTAAGTGAAGTTTATTGATTAACTACATTTTAGTTTGCATGGGATGATATTAATGTAATTTTAGATAAAGAATGTGTGAAGGCTAATAATCAGTTAAGGATAAAATATATTTTGAAAATAATGAGCATTTCTGTTACATAGAATATTGGATGCATGAAGGGAAAGAATGAGAAGTAAAGTTAAAAGATAATTTAGGACTAGAACATTGAAGTCTTTGAGTGGAAAACTGAGGAATGTAGACATTAGTAAATAAAGAGATCCATGGCATGCATTTGAGCAGTTGCAGTCAACTCTACTGAAATAATACCTCATTTTCCCAGCTGTCTTTCTCATTTAGAGGTGTTATACTGTCTTGGTGACATCCATGTTTACATCAGCTATCCATTCAACATCCTGACCTCCTTGCTCCCCATGAAATTGTATTCCATGCCACCTTAGCCACCCATCACAAAAGTAATAGCCTGAATTTTGCCATTATCTATTATTCTGCTTTTATTAAAATTTCAATTTTAAGTAAACAGCTATCTGCCACATCCTCCTTTCTGTCAAATAATTTTTTAGCACCTTTCACTCAATTCTTTAACCTTTCAGATTCTCCAGTCCCTTGATCAATCCACCATTTCATTGCCCATCACAACCTCACATCCTCAAGTACCATCATTTTCTAGCTTAGATCTTACATTAACTCATTGTAAACATTTTCTGTACAAAATCTCAACTCTGTATCTCCTGATCTATCATGTTCTACTCACTTGTCAAATCTCTGACTCCAACCTCAGCCTTTGTGCCATTCACTTCATGGTTCTCTTTGCAGTTGACTGGATAAAACTAATACATAATTTTGAACACAGGTTTTGCATTGAATTTATTCTCTCATTTATCTTTCAAATAACAAATATACACCTTACAATTTATCATATATTTATGCTGTCCTGGCTTTTATCAAGACTAATGAACTGTTCTTGGCAGTTCCATACACTGTGTCCCATGCCCTCTGACCTAATTTGAAGAATTTCCTTCTGCAGTTATTCCCTCTCTCCCCTCCATTGCTTACTCCCTCCATACTGAATGATTCTCATCAGTAAACATATTAGAATATTTACCATCTTAAAAGTAACCCTTTCTTGATTCGACATCCCTCTCCATCTTACATCTTATTTTCTTTGCTCTACTTTAGGGCAAACTTCTTCCAAGTGTATTCTAAACTCTATTTCAAATTTATTTCCTATTTCTTCTTATGTCGAATCCTATGAGGCTTTAATGAGCACCGCTGATGCCACCAGTGCTCTCCACATCTCCAAAGTTGATGAGCTGGATGAAAGGGAATCCAAATTAAAATAATGACAATCAGAATAAAAGGGGAAAAATGTTATGGAAACCAAACTAACTCAACTTGACAATTGATTATGGACAAATGGAGAGATTTTTTTCACTTTATTCATTCACAAAATATTTCATTCTCATATGACCATACCACAATAATTCAAAACAAAATATAGAACTTTATGTTTCATGTTAAAAATTACCTTCAATTTTCCTCAAAATGAATACATAATATAAGCATTGAACTACATAAAAATAAAATATTCTCAGCAATGTTGCCTATCACACATCTTCTGCATGACTGGTGAGAAGTAGGTTAATTAATTTAGTTATCAAATATTCTTGAGCACTGACTTTGTATCAGGCACTGTTTGAAAATATAAGGGAACAAAACAATGTGGTCTCTTTCTAATTTACCTTTTAGATTAGAAGAAAAACTGATATTAAACAAAGGAATGCAAGTGTGATCAGATTGAACAATCAATTATCACTATAATTAGTTTTTAAAAAAGAAATAGTAGTATAATATACATAGAGTGATAATATACAACATATAGAAACAGAGGGCTATATATTATAGAAAGAGTTTATATATATATATAAAGAAAGAGAGAAAGAGACAGAAAGTAATATCTGAAATACAACTTAGTTGTCTACAAAACTGGAAATTACTAAATGAATTCTGCTTTGCAAACTGAAGGAACTTCTCAAGGGGAACAGCATAGAACAACCAGGAGGAGTTGACTTCAGAATTAATATAGTCCTGGATTTGAACACTTTACCTGTAATTTAATAACTTAGTGATGTTGAGGAAGTGATTTAACCTCTTCAATACTCAGTTCTCTCTTATTTAAGATGGAATAATCATACCTACCTTTTGTTAGCTGTATGATTTAAATGACAACTCAGTTGCATATACATAGCACCGGGTTTATAGCAGGTGTTGAGCCAATGTTCATTTTCTCTCTTTATATCTAGAGTCTTTAATGCACATAAAGCCCAGTGATGAGGTGTGGTAATTGACATTCTCCCTCTGGAAATATATATCTTTTGAACCATAGAGCTTTTGAAATCAATATGAGTTTGTGAAATAAAATATGTAAATTGTTTACAGAGTGGATCAGGGCAGAGCCAGGAATGTTCAGTACCTCCAGTGTGAGTGCTAACAGCAGGAAGGCTGTCATCCTCAATGACAAGACTGAAGTGAGGCAACAATCTGTGCTGATTAAAGTGTAGAAATAAGCTTTTAACAATTGTTTAAACAACCCATTTGTCACATTTTATCCAGGAGTATGCAACCAGGCAGCTGATCTACTGAGCTGGCAGAACTAATTCCTCCAGGACTCTTTAAGTCCCTCGGCTTCTTGGTGGTTACAGTGTGAATGGATATGATGGTTATGTGTAGGAAACTTTTTTGGAAGGAACAATCTCTCTGAAGAATGTTAAAAATTTAGAAATTAAAAGCAATGTGAGTGAGTGTGCTAGGTAGTTGCAAAGAACAGAACTTTACTCAAATAAACCTAGATAAGAGACTTTTGTGTTCAGGAAATACAATATATGACATGATATAAGTAGATATTAGAGAAATCCTGGATTAGGGTCTGGAATATGGCATGACTTTGTGGGGACTAAGACTGAAATGCTGCTGAATCCACATAGTCGTAGGAGTCTTAATGACAAGAGTGTATGGCTATTTCCTCTATTCCTCCCCCAATAATGTGACTCAAATATACACAGCTTCTCCACTCTCCATTTGGCTAAGTCTTATCCTCTGATTTGAATATATTCTCCCTACTTTCCAGATGGTATGTGTGTAGAAACTGCTCCTTCATAATGTAGGTTTATCTTGACTCACTTTTATCTGACTTTTGTATCTCACTGCCTGCTTTAGTTTCTTGATGAAAGGACTGTAGATCTAGCAATTTGCGATTAATATGTTTAACGCAGTGTGGAAAGTTCGCCATAATTCTAAGGCATCTTATTTTGTCTTTTCAATGAAAAAAATATTCTGGTAGAAATATATATTTGAATGAATTGTATAGAAATGCAGTGTCTAACTAACTCACAATTGAAATGAACTAACTCTTTTTAGGATGGAAGATTCCCATAGAATGATTTAGAGAACTTCCAAACATTTAATTATTAGATTGAGCGTTAATATGCCATTAAGAACCACTATGTTTTCATTTTTATTTAATTTAATCTTGAGTTAGTGTAGTTGTTTGCCATTACTGAGCCCAGTCAAGCTAGCTTTTGAAAGAGGCTCCTTGGCTGTAGAAATTAGGACCTTACTTCATTCAGTAGCTGTCCCGTTGTTATATTTACATAGATCTTGGAGACAACTTTAACAAGTCAAAGTACCAAAATTTTTAACAGGTACCAAACTTTCCCCTCTCTCTTTTTTTTCATATTCTAATTGCACACACATAGAGGGGCAGATAGACAAATACACACTCATAAAGTCAAAGAAAAAATTTTAAGTTTAAAAAATTACCCATTTTAAATGATTTTTAAATACAGTCACAGGCTGCATATAGACAAGGATACATTCTAAAATGCATCATTTGGTAATTTCGTCATCGTGTGAACATCATAGAGTATACTTAAGCAAACCTAGATGGTATAGCTTAACATACACTGAGGCTATACGGTATATCCTATGGCTCCTAGGTTAAAAGCTTGTGTGACACATTGCTGTGTAAAATAACATGAGATTAAATCTAGCCTGAGAAAAATTGATGTAATCAAGAGAGGAGGCAATGAAGACGTGAGGCTAGTGCCAATGTAACGCAGCACATTGTTTTATAGGAAATGTTTTTAAGTAGAAAGAGTACACCCTAAAATAATTATAAAAATTGTTGTATAGTAAATATATAAACCAGAAACAGTCATTTATTATCAAGGACGTTGTGTACTATACATAATTGTATGTGCAATACTTTTATGGGTTTGGCAGCACAGTAGGCTGTGTTTACACCAGCATCATCTCAAACACATGAGTGATGTGTCCCACAAGATTACAGTGGCTGATATCACTGCATGATAGGAATTTTTCAGCTCCCTTATCATCTTATGGGACCACCATTGTATATGGGATTCAGCAGCAAATGATTAATGGACTTACTATAGAGCTGTATATGCTTTTTGTTATGTATATCTATATTTACAGAGAAGTTTCTATAGTTTTATTTGTGAATATTTATGAAAATGACAAACATTTACTTCTCTAATAAAGTTTTCAATGTACCTATTCAAAGAGAATATTCAACTTTGTTATGATTTTTTCTTTATTATATGTAGACTATTGTTTTAATGCTAGAGAGCTTATATGTTTGTTCATAAAAATATATAGCTTATTTCTTTAGTATTTGCTTTTATAAGCTCTTTGAAGTTATTAATACATATAAAATGAGCTTGCAGATGATGGGAGAGGGGTGTATTTCCCTTAAAAACAGTGACAAGAATAGGAGAAGAGAATTCGACAATCAAAGGAAAGCAATTATAGTGTGAGGTAACCCCTTCATCAATTTATTCTTGAGGCTCGGGGATGGAAAAACATATTGATTGGTTTCTCTGATTTTCAGAAAATATATAATAGTGATGAAAAACATTTCTAATAATAAAATTCTAGTTCTTCTCAATCTTTCTAAATAAATAATACTCAAAAAGGTACATTTATTTGAAGGTAACATGAGTCATTTATTTCCTCTTGTCAGGAGATCCTTCAGTTGCTATATTTACATAAAAATGACTCATCTCAGGAAACTGTGATTTAGGTTAATATGCACTTTTTGAAGTAAGAAAACAATATGTTTTCTATCTAGGTTTGTAAAATTGTTACTTATCAGAGGCTCATTAGGGAATTAAAAAGAAGGTATCTAAACACTTTTTTAAATGATTAAAATTTCCAAAGATTCTAACTTTTATTTTACTTGAATACAGTAAATGAGAAGGGATATATTAATGTGTAATATATATTTTCTAACATGCCATTAGATTTATACACCCTCAATTAGAGAAAGGTTCTGTGATTACCTTGATTTTTCAGTAGATCCAGGGCTAGAATTAGGATTTTCATCATTCATCTACAAATCACAGGTTAATATTTAATCTCTCCTAAAAGCATGAGCACAGTGACATGTCTCAGACATAGCAAAATATCTGTAGGCATATTGTGAACTACTTAGTCATTACTTTTCCCCTTTCTTATTAATTATTGTTATTATTGTCAATATTTATTATTATTTATTTGAGTTTTCATTTCCTTATCATGGGTCTTACACAGAACAATAAATCTGTATCTATATTCAAATTTTTAAAGACAGTCAAAACATTACGAATGAAACATCAACTACTATTAAGTAAAAATAATGTAAGGAGCTCTGATACCACATATATTTCTAGTGAAATAAGAGGAAATCCTTAAAACATTTTGTTAGATAATTTTAATACATTTTAATGTACAAATCATATAATGTAGAAACGATAGTTCACTTCATAGGTCCTTTAGTTTGATGCTTATCCTAGGTATGTCTTCACTGTATTTGTTTTCAATTTACCAACATGTAATCATTGATAGCAATGTGTACGTATGACAGTAACTTCTGGTGCCATCATTAAATAAAATCAGATGTGTACAAAATGTGCAAATCAATAAGCATTATACACCATGTAAGCCAAAAGAAGGATAAAACCACATGATCATATCAATATATACAGAAAAAAAAACATGCAATAAAGTCTGGCACGTATTTAAATAAAAACTCCCAGCAAAGTGGAAATAGAGGGAACATACCTCAATGTAATATAGACCATATATGATAAAACCACAGCCAACATTATATTCAATGGGAAAAAACTACAAATGTTTTCCTTAAGATGTGATGGAAGTCCTAGACACAACAAGAGACAAGAAGAATAAATAAAAGGTATCCAAATTGGAAAGGAAGAAGTAAAACTGTCATTATTTTCAGATGACATGATACTGAATAAAGAGAAGCCTAAAAATTCCACCAAAAAAACTACTAAATCTGGTAAATTAATTCCATAAAGTAACAGAATACAAATAAATACCTAGAAATGCATACCATTTTTATACACCAATAATGAACTATCAGAAAGGAAAACTAAGAAAACAATCCCACTCACAATTGCTTCAAAAAGAGTAAAATACCTAGAAATAAATTTAACCAAGGATGTAAAAGACATGTGTTTGGAAAATTATAAGACATTGAAGAAAGAAACTGAAGAAATACAAATAAGTGGAAGCATATGCAATGTTCATGGACAGGAAGAATTAACATAATTAAAATACTATGCAAAGCAATCAACAGATTGAACACAATTCCTATCAAGATACAAATATCATATTTCACAGAACTAGAACAAATATTCCAAAAGTTTAGACCTTGAATAGGCACAACAAACTTGAGAAAGAGCAATAAAGTTGGAGGAATCATGCTACCTGATATCAAATGATACCATAAGGCCATAATAATCAAAACAGCATGGTATTGATATAAAAACAGACATGTACATCAATGCAACAGAATAGAGACCTCAGAAATAAGTCCACAACTTTATAGTTAATTAACATTTGACAAAGGAGGAAAAACATATAATAAGCTAAAGATAGTCCATTCAATAAATAGTGTTCAGAAAATTGGAAAAATGTGTGCAAAAAAATGAAACTAGACCACCTTCTTACATCACACATCAGAACAAACTCAAGATGGATTAAAGACTTAAATATTAAACTCAAAACCATAAAAATCCTAGAGGAAAACATAGGCAGTAAAATCTTGGACATTTCCCACAGCAATATTTTTTCTGTTATATCTCCTTGGACAAGGGACATAAAGAAAAATAAACAAATGCAACTACATCAAACTAAAAAGTTTTTCACAGTAAAGGAAACCATCAACAAAATTAAAGACCATCCACTGAATGGAAGAATATATTTGCCACTATATCTAATAAGGGCTTAATACCCCAAATTTATAAAGAGCTTTTAAAACTCAACACCAAAAAAACAATAAATCCAATTAAGAAATGGGCAAAGGACCTAAATAGGTACTTTTCCAAAGAGGACATATGGATGGCCAATAGACATATGAAAAGATGCTCAACATCACTATAATCATAAGAAAAATGCAAATTAAAACCATAATGACATATCACCTCACACCTAGAATGGCGTCATCAATAAATCAACAAATAAGCTTTGGCGAGGATGTGGAGAAAAGAGAATCCTTGTGCACTGCTGGGAATCAGGTTGGTGCAGACACTGTGGAAAGCAGTGTTCTCAAAAAAAATTTTTTTTTGAGGAGTTACCTCAAAAAATTAAGAATAGAACTGCCTTAGGACCTAGTGATTCCACTTCTTGGAATGTATGCAAAGAAATCCAAAACACTGATTCAAAAGAATATATGCACCCATATATTGATTACAGCATTGTTTACAATTGCCAAGGTTTGGAAGCAGCACAAGTGTTTATCAGTGGATGAGTGGATTAAAAACAAATCTGTGGTACATTTACACAATGGAATACTAGTTGGCCATAAAAAAGAAGGAACTCTTACTCTTTGTGACAGCATGGCTGGACCTGAAGAGCATTATGCTAAGTGAAATAAACCAGTCAGACAAGGACAAGTACCATATGATTTCAGTCATATGTGGAATCTAATAAATAAAATAAACTAACAAAATAGAAACAGACTCTTTGATACAGAAGACAGTCTAACAGCTGTCGGTGGGGGGGTTGCAGAGCTGGGTGAAAAAGGTGAAGGGATTAAGAAAAAAAAACTCATCATCATATCATCACAGACAACATTATAGTGATTAACAAAGGCGAGAGTGTTGTGGGTAGTAGAAGAGGGAAAAAGAGGGATAAATGATAATGAAAGGAGACAACTTCGGGTAATAGACATAAATACAATATAGAGATAATATATTGTAGGCTTGTATACCTGAAACCTGTATGATTTTATTGAGCAATGTCACCCCATTAAATTCAATAAAAAATAAAAAATAAAATAACATATAGAATAATCAACCTGAAAAAAAACTTAGATGCCTATTGATTATAGAAATTAATTTCCAGATGAATGCTCATGAAGATTTATCAAGACATTGCTGAGGCATCTTAATAAGTGAATAGCAAAATATATTTCTAGATATTATTTACCATCTAGCTCTTAATTATATTTGAAATTTCTCTCTCACTAATACTTCTTACTCCATGCAATAAAATTAAATTTCTGATCAAATTCTAGATAGAACCTCATTTCCATGTCTTTACTACCACTGTCCTGTCCCTTCCACCTGGGAACCTCCACCAGTCCCACTGTCACAATTCATTTAAACCAGTTCTTCCAATTTCCTCAAGTTTCCTGATCAATAATCTCTGCTTCCTTTCAACCCCCATAATACATTATTGTACTTTTCTAATATCATTTATCATCTTTTATTAGGGGATATATAATGTGTTATATACTCTATTAGACTTTACATTTTCCTCGAAAAGTTACAGTGTTTAAAAATAAGACAAATCCTATGTATTGATGTGTCCTGGCTTCTATTCCACCACCACTCTATCTTGTCTTTTGTCTAATCTAGACCATGACAGGCTGAGAATCCAGATAGGTTATGAGATAGAACATGCCATTGGGTCACCGCCATTAATGCTGAGCCCAATGAGGTTATCAGTCAGAACTCTTTAGTCTGCAACTGAGAAACCAAACCATACATGAAATAATTCAAGCGATATACAAAATTCACTTTATTTTTCTGAGAGAAGGACAAGAAGTTAAATCCCAAGTAGAACTGGCATGCTACCAGCATTCTCTTTTCACCTCTCCTCTATCTGCATTGGTTTAATTTTATCTAAAGTGGCTTAATTCTTTTCAATGGCAGATTACCTCCTTCCACTAGTGGAAGTTCGCTGGCTCTCAGACATGCAAGCTCTTCTTTTGCCACCACGAGGGAACTGAGACTTGGACTCCCTGGTCTGAAGTTCAAAAGTCCCAGCCTCAGCTGCCCATCCACGAATCAAATACTACGTTCGGGGCAATGGGATACTCTAACTAGCCAAGTGTGTGTCTGAGCCCCATAACAAGTTAAGAACTGCAGCCAGGAAGGCAGCCCCGATAATGACTACTATTCAACCTACATAATTAGAAAAGATAGAAGAAACATTTTCCAGGGGAAGCATTTTCCAAAAGAAACACCGAGAAAATAGGTGCTATTCTTAGAAGACAAGAAAGAGATGTTGAGTAAAATTAGCAAAGATATTGGAGACAAAAATGTAAATACCCATTATTTTGGACATAAGATTAGCTAAACCTTTTTAATTCATGAGCTGAGCCAAATTTTTAAGGTTTACTGGATATAAATTATTGACTCCAAAAATGAATATCACTATGAGTATCAGACAGAAATACCACTTGAAATGTTTAACTGCTAACAAATGAACACTGACCACTCACAACTGACCTCTAGACAATCAGAAAACAAACAAACAAACAAAAAACAAACCAACTTTGTTGTGAGTAACCTATATACAAGTTGAAGATAATTTGCCTGTTAGGGCAGTCACAGTAAGTGACGATATAATTATAGACTCTCTGCATGCCGTTTTGGTTTTTGGTTTTTTTTCAGCCATTTTAGTCTGCTACACTCAAATCCTAAAAATTACAGGTAAAGTTATAAAAATAAGAGTCAATGTACATACAACACTGAATTTCTTTTACATACATAAAACCACTACAGAAACTATGAAAATATAGAGCCTATAGCCCCATCTTCAAAAATTATTTATTACTAAGCCCGGAATTGAACCTGGTAGCCTAAACTTTTAGTAAGGCTTCCTGATTTTTCTGCACTCATTGGCTCTTGGCTCTGCAACACACTTGGAAAACACTGTTCTAGATTGCATTTGACTTACGGGAAAGCACCTTAGCTCTTTGCAAGTAATTGGAATAAATAAGAAAATCAACAACAATAAAGACATAGAAGGATAGTAATGAACTCTCTGCTGCAAGACTTATGTTTATGAGGAATTAGGGTAATTTGGGGTGATCTTCTAATGATGTGTAATTCCAAAGTAGACAAGCCAACAAAACCAAAAGAGACAAGTGTGAGGAAGAAAACAAAGATACAGAACAGCACGTCTTGTGGATATTTAGCTTAAAACAAGGGGCTATAAAAAATAAAAGAGATACATTGGCTGAAGTGATAAGCTTAATAATTTTATCTTTGACTATGTATCTTATAGGATTGCTTCCCTCACCTATCATTATCAAACCCTACCAAACAAAAGAAATTACAGCTAAGCTGTATTTGACTTGAGATATTAAAAACAGTGGCTGAAACAAGCAGTGAAGGCAAGTGGCCAGTGATTGATGTAGTGCATGTGCTATGCCTGGGTTGTTATTCTCTATGATTGAAATTCCCCAAGAGAGTGATGTCAAGAAAATCATTGTGAACTCGAGGTCAGACACCTCCTATTTGTGCCCTATTTTCGACAAAGCATTCTACAGAACCTTGGGCCACTTACCTGACCCCTTTGACTCTTAGCTCTCTCACCTTTAAAAGAAAGAGGGTAGAGTAAACTGAAAGAAACTTTAGTTGTAACATAGTTATCTTATGAGGCATAAAGCAAAACTTAATTCCTGAATGTAATCACTTGTTAAAGAGCAAGACACATCTAAAGAGATTCTCATCTGTCCTTATAGTATCACTATCAGAGTAAAATTTAAAAGGATCAGTTATTTCTTACAGTGCAGCTCAAATTAGCTAATAGAATTTGAAGCCTTTTATTCGAACTTTTAAATTTTATTTTTTAACATCTAGTTCAGATATTAGCAAACCTCTTATTCACTGTAGTGAGGCTCCGCCTTCTCTTTGACCATATGGGAGACATTTGAGGAACACCTGAGAGCCCAACCTGGATAAAATTACTTCCCAAATATTACCAGGAGTACCCATCCTTTGAGTTGTTCTTAAAGGTTAAAGTTATAAAAGAATATCTTTTTTGCAATCACAAACATTATCTAGAAGAGAAGAGAGAGAATATTTGAGTCTGGATCCTATTAGCCAAAAAGTATCAGTAATATCATGGTATGATTTAGAACCAGATCAAGGTTTTGAAGGGCCTGAAATGTTGTACAACTTTGGACCTACCTAAGGAGAAGGGGAAGAAAAGTACTAATATAAAAGTTGATCCTAAAGGGAATTTTTACTGAGGGTAGAAAAAGAAATCAAACCAAATTACTGGAGTTTTAGAGATTCAGGTCTCTTTCCTGTGAGACCTCTTTAAACAATTTAATAGAAATAATTATACAGAATTTTTTAATTCAACCTGACTTTCACTGCCCTTCTACAACACTCTAAAGTGCTCAGCAATTGCTAGCACTCACAGAGACTCATGTAAGTAAGGGTGTTAGTTTAATAAGCTTAAGTTTAATAAGTATCATGATAAATCATGTATTATTAAATCATCAGCTTAACAGACAGACAAGAAACAAGAATATTACAAAAATCAATGTTGAGACCAAATGGAGAGACCAGAGCCGACATTAAGGAATGCTTTAGGTAGCCACTGAATACGAAGCCTAGTAATCTTTGTATGAAGGCTTATAAGTAAGAGGACATTAAAGATAAACTTCTCAACATTGGCTTCACTAGCAGGCCAAATCCTGATATTCAGGACAGGGAAAAGAAAAAAAGAAGACATGTGGAAATGAAAGAAAGGAAGTTGGATAATGTAGGGGGAGGGCTGGAGGAAGGTGTAAAAATAGTAGAAGAGAAAACCATTAACTGAGAAAGATTTAGAGAGGAAGTACTTCACCATTTTTTTTAGTGATATAATAGTACTAATCATCAGTTCACTTGCCATATATCAGGCTCTCGACATGCAGTGAACATAAGACTGGGAAGAAACCAAGGGAATGAGCCTGTTAGAACAGGACATTATATTAATGGTAATTCTCTTCTGTTCCCTCAGTTTATAGTTTAGAAAAATGAGACACAGAGGTCACCGACGTGTCAGAGATAGTAATCTAGCACAGCCAGGTCCTGAAGCCCAATTTTCCTAATAAAAATATCAGTGATTTTTTTTCAATGATTGCTTTACAGAAAACCAGGGGGGAAAAAAGCAAAGATAATCTTCTTGTCCTCAGTGAACTTAAACACTTTTCATCTAAAGGTGTTCCCCATCTTCCTTCAAGACCCATCTCAAGTCAATAATAAATAAAAATAATGAGCACATAAAGGTTGTTTTTGTCAAAGGTAACTCTCTCTGCCTTTGCACACCCAGTGCATCTCAGCTGAATATCTTACAGCATTCATCTTGCTGTGTCTGGGATTCTTTCTCCCCTTAGCTCTCTGTTCCCACACGCATACACAGAATAATTACATACAGTGCTATACTACACACAGACCTGCAGGTACAATATGCCCCTAGACAGAGACACTCCCGAGCACACACACAAGCTTCTCAGAGAAGCCTCTATGCTAAATCATAACTGTGTTACCAGTAGTGCTTCACACGCATGGACTTCCTAAAAATTATTTTGGGAGGAAATTAGCTTGAGGGCTGCCTGAGGGCACTAGCACTAGAATTCACCAGGCCTCAGCTAGCGCACTGTTTTCGATACATGAAAGTCCTATTCAAGCTCATGGCTTCAAATACCATCTCTAAATGATGACACTTCATATATATCACCTGACCAGAACTCATCTCAAACTTCCTTCTCTTGTTCATGATCTGGTCAGATCCTTTCTTCTGAATATTTTATAGGTATCAAACTAAATTCTTCTAAAATAAAAGTCACCAGCCTTCCTGTTATAGCTGTATTATTTTTTTCTTTAATTAATATCACCAAACCCCTCCCCACCCCACCGCCACCCAAGCTGGAAATCTTAGTATTGGAGAGGTCCATACTTTTATCCTCAGCACTACCATTATATGCTAAGTTTAATTCCTTCATGGTTGTTCCCAATTAGCGTCTTCTCTCAACTTTTTTTATTACTATAATTTAAGTTCAGGCCTTTATTACTACTACCTTGCATTACTGACATAATGTAAATAATTTACCAGTCTCTGCTCCAATTCTAGTATGTATATCTCAGCAAAATGTCAGTCCCTTATTCAAAAGCCCAGTCCTCCATATTACTTACATATTGAAGTTTGAATGACTCACTCTGATGATCAAGACCATCTATTTTTGGGACTCCATTTTTATTTCCAAATTTTCCCAGTATCATTTTCTTTCACATACCAATATGCCGGAAAAAAATGATTCTTTTTTTCTGGTGGTTTCCCATCCCTCTTTGTTCCTACCATTCCACTTACTTTCTTTTTTATCTTTTTCCCACTTTTGAAAATCCTAACCATTTTTATTATCCCCTTAAATGCACTTAATACTTTAAGGATACCTCACTCACAGCAAACATCACTTTCCATTTTGCATTACAATTATTTCGATATATAGCTCTTTTCCCATACTTAAGTATAGTGTATATTGTTTCTTTCCTTAAGAATACACTTGTGAAGTGCTTGCGAGCACAGTCCAAGGATAATATATCTTTGAAATACCCACAATGCCTAGCAAAATGCTTGCTATTATAGATATTCAATAAATATATTAACTTAATAAATAAGTGTTCACTTATTTGACAATGATAAAATTCTGGTACTTTTACTTATTTTTTTTAAATCAACAATCATTTACCATGAGAAATATTTGTAGTTATTTATTTCATTTAGAATATAATCAGTACCTAAACTGCCAGTGTTAATTAACACTTAAATAATTATTTCACAAAATACTGAAAATACATGCAATTAAATCATTAAGGTAAGACAGTCATCATAATGACTGAGTTTAAATGTATTTTTTTTTTAGTGCACCAAAAATTTAGCAGTCCTCAAACAGACGTTAACAACCAAACCACAGTGCTTTTCAAGGTAACCATCCCCAGGATTGAAAAGAAATTGTGACATTCATTTTATGCTTAAAGACTGTTCTTTATTTCCCAGGTGTGATGGGAGAATACGAGCCGAAAATTGAGGTCCATTTTCCTTTCACAGTTACAGCTGCTAAGGGAACAACCGTTAAGATGGAGTGCTTTGCACTTGGCAAGTAAGTACATATTCTTCCATAATTACACACAATTGTTTATTAAAATGCGACATATCTTATTTTTGAATCACTTATTTTGCTAGGTTTTATTTTCCCAGAAGCTCCTTGGTTGGACAAAGTAACCAATTATAATTATCTTTCTAGTCATTTCTATGAACAACAGTGTATATATTTTTGCTATTTTAACACAGAAGAAGCTTTTTTAAATAAAGAAGAGTTTTACATCTCTGCCAATGTGTCTTAAATTTCAGTATTACTCTTAAATTTCACTCAGCAATGACGTAAATAAAAAGAGGATAAAAAATTAAGGTGATATCTGCTACTCACATATAGCATATAGATTCTGATAAAGTATAAAAAGACAATGGTATAAAATCATAAAGACAATACTTACAGTGGACCAATTGCTTACTTCACTATCTCCTGAAATAATGATGACCTGATAGCACCAGCTGTCAATATGTACAACATGTAATCATTTTCAAAATCAGAAAGATGATTTATATCACACTCTAATGCCTGCTGCATTTAATGATTCTATTTCGGAGAGTTTAAATCCCCTGATATATAATTAATTTTCAATGATGTTTACAATATGAGTATTGGGTATAGAGACAGGAATGGAATTTTGATTATATTTGATTAGAGTATTATGATTTATTTTAAACAGGCTGTGGTTGTTTGGTTTTTTTAGGGTGATAAGACCTCAGGGTGCTTTCTAACTCTATAATTATAATTTGCATAACTACATCTCTATCAGAGTTCCTAATCATTTAACTTTGGTTGTAGTGAGCTCCTCTCACAGCATAACTATAAAGTACTTGGAGATAAAATGTGTTACATAAATATGCTCAAAGTAGGTTGAGCCTGTGAGTAAGGAAAATATTAGCAAATATGAGGAATTTAGCTAGAAAAAAAGGCATAGGGCATGCCCAAAGTGAACACTATGTTTTCTAATATCAAGACATTAAAATAACATGATATACACAATTCTATTTAAATCTAAGTAGAAGCAAGGTCATGTTAAACTAGAAACAAAATTAATGGTGGTGTGGTCATCCTTTTAATTAAAAGATACCTATAAATAGAAAAGTATTTCAAGACCTTAAAATTCATCAAGGAGGCATTTGGGCAAATATCTGAGGAAGTCTTCCAAAGACAAAGATATTAGTTAAAGGCACATGGTTAAAGAAGACCTTAAAAGGCTTGTTTTTACCATTTGTCTATGCTGTCATGCCAAGTATGCCTGGAAATGTCCAGAGTAAGTAGCTTAATTCTGACAAATACAAAAATAATATATTCTTGTTTGATGCCAAAAGTTAAGTATATCCTGCAGATAAATAATTTTTAAATGCTAGTATTTGCACAAAAGCCACAAAGAAAGGGGGGAGATCATATTGTAAAAAAATTAGAGAACTAAATTTATAGAGAAAAAAAACAATATGGGATATTTCCCCAGGCAGGCTTATTTAATAAGCTAGATGTGTTTGCTTTTGGAAACCTTAAAATATGCTTAGTAAATTGATGGCTAAAATCCCTTTCATTCTAGGTAGGATTCAACAGTCATATTATTTTAATACTGTATTTTCTTCAACTTCTCCTCTCCCTCCTATGTTATTCCCTTTCCCTACACCATCCCAAATAAACAAATATAAGGGAGGATGAAGAAGACACACAGCTTGTCAAAGTCTCTGTTACTCATTTGATATCCTTTCTGTAAAGTGTCACAGCTATGATTTTTTAAGAAGATTAGGAAGAGATATACCTCTGCCTAAAGACTAACCTACCATTCTGATGAAACTAAACAAGGTCAAAGAAATAACACCTTTACATGCGCTAACTCCTTCATAGCATACTGTTATGTGGAGTCGATCATCGCTGTAGCCCAACATTACCAAAGCAATTTCAAATTAACACCTGAATATCCGCTTGGTTTCCCACAGCTCACCTGAGCTGCTTGGTTCTCTGCTGGACCTTTGCCCAAGAACTTTATTGATTATCACTACCGATTAGGCTAGTTTGCCCTCTCAATCTTTCCACATGGAAGGTTTCAACCGAATGTTCCTCATAGAGTTTTACAACCAAATTTTGGTATAGAGCACATGAAGCTCTTTGCTCTCACGGCTTCCGTACTTGCTGTTCCTTCTATCGAGAATATGCGTCCCTGTTTCTTCCCCGCTGGCTCCTGCTCATCCGCTAGCCTCTCCTTGAATATCATCTTCTAAAGAGACCGCCTTCCATGACTACTTTATCTAACTCACACTCATTGTTCTCTATCTAAATATTTATGTTTCTTCATATCTCTTAATCCAGTTTTAAATTATTTGCTTTTATGTTTCTCTACTTTAAAACCTTTTATCTCTGTATCGGTCAGGAATTCAGTTGGAAACTGGATCCAATTCATGTGATTCAAAAGATTTTAATAAAAGCTAATGTTAAAGATTTGCCTGTGAGCAGGACCAGTGAAAGAAACTGAGGCATTAGTGGACCAGTGATAGCGGGAAGTCATTCTCATCTTTAATCCAGAATGAGCAAAAGGAGGAGATAGTGGTGTCATCAGAATCAGGGACAAAAGATATTGAGTAGGACAGGAGCCACCCAACACGAAGGAGCTGTAGTTGCTATAGTCATGAAGTCATGCATTAAAAGAACATAGAATCAGGAAATTCGTATCCTGACTTCTTTTTCCCACCTGCCTTCTGATGTTCTCTGATGGTTCTTAAACCTGAAGACAACCAGAAGCCAGCTTGCAAGCCAAGAGAATGCAGTTGGCAGTACACGAAGCAAGGCAGACAAGGTGGCAGAAGAGAATAAACTCAGAAATACCATGTCCACTTAATCCACTCAACTCTTTAGTGTTAACAGATAATAAATAATAAATAATAGATGCTTTATGCATAAAGCATTTTGACTAACTCTCATTCTCTAAACAAATGTGCCTACCTTCAACCCATACCTCTATTTGTTGCCCGCTCATCTTTTCCTATTTATGCCTAAACTTACATTTGTATTCTTATCCATACCTTTTCCTGAAGTCTTGCCTCACTCCAACAGTGTGTCTCTTTTTTAGATCTACAGTTTCTCCTCTTTTGACTTTCTCCTCAAAGCCTGTTATCGCATTCTAGTTATACCTAATATTTAACAAAAACAATCTAAGAAAACTTTTATCTATTGACCCTCAGGAAGGGTTTGCTTATTCGTTTGCTTTGAGGGCTAATATAAGATTTAAAATGGGAGATATTTATCATATTAAAATAATAGGATAAAGGTCAGAGTGAAAAATATATGTCACAGGGTGTGATATTTAATGCAATAATGGCTTGAAGGGCAAACAAGGAGAAGATCATAACACAAAATCTTGCTGTCTTCCATCATTGCCTCCTCCAAGCTTTATGGGGACATTCCAGCCTTTCTACTAGAAAATGCCATTTTTAATCAATTCATTCATTGACTCAAATGCCTTCCTAGGTACACTTTCTCTCTCAAGGAAAAATAATTCATTCATTAACACAAAGAAACCAAAAGGCAAGAGGTTGGTTTTTAGATCCTCTTGTGAATGGATATGAGCTAAAGTATCTTCAGAGATCCTAAAAACTGAAATAAGTCTGAAGGTTTTCAAAACCAACTATGTGCCAGGTAATGCACTAGCTTCCATGAATTTCCACAGTCCCTGTTTTCAAAGAGATGCCGTTCTCTCCTCATCATTTACTGGATCTAGCACCGCCTCTGGAGTCCAACCTTAGTTATTACATAAGCAGCAGTACACAGCCTGACCAAGGTGTCCTCCTCAGTCAACTTTTATCTCCGGAGAGACTGACTGCCCATCCTTCTTGTTTAACTATAAACTGAGACTAAGTGATAACAAAGGCAGGCGTTCTTCCTCTTGAAGTTCCCGACCCAGGGCAAACTGGGAAACTTCTTTGCATTGTTGCAGTTGCCCTTTCAAACTGTCAGAACACTGTCCCACTGCTCACAAGCAACATTTTTACTCCTCTTGAGAAGTACATTGACTTCTATGAAATCTTTCCCTAAAGGTGTTTAGTTTCTGTAATTTAGAGAATGTAAATTGATACAGCCATAGTTGTACACATAATTTCAAAAATGTGTAAACTGATACATTCTGTGTATTCTTAACAGAAGATAGAAGAAGACAAACAATTTTAGGTTATTGAATTTTACTGTCTCTTAATATCACACAGTTTCACCAACCTGCCTAATCTGAAGTTAAGTAAAAAGTCAACAGGAAAGTTATAAGTTACCCGTTTTCTTCTAAAGAAACCTCTACTTAAATTTCAATTTAGTAAAAACCAAATGGTTTCTCTACAAGCTGCTGCAGCAGAATGCAACAGAAGTGGACTAGTTATAGTTCTAGAAATCTCTCTGCAAATAGAATTGTACAATACAGAGCACAGAACTTATGCATGAAGTGACTGCACATGCCATGCTTCATACTGGTCAATTCTGCAAAGGTAGAATTTCCCCAGAAAAATGGGAAATGTTTAAAGAAGACCCATAGGGAGACAAAGGTGTGTAAAGGCTTGAGAACTACATCAAAGTGTAAACAAAAAAAAGGAGGAGGATTAATTATTTTGGAAAGAAAAGGCTGTTTTAAACATATGGAGGGTTATTATCAAGAGATTGCTCACAAGCTGTTCTTCCGTTTCAAAATGATGGGGAGGGGGTGAAATTCCAACAGTACGGGATTAAGTTAGCAGAATTAGATTGCTATAAAGTAGAATTTCTTGACAATAAAAAAAAGTTGTTACAGGGAAAATGGATTGTCAGTAGAGACAGTAGAATCTCTCCCCACACTGCTGTAAGAATATAATAATATGAATTTGTCTTCTAATAAGTTAGATGTATTATCTCCTGAAAGGACAGAAGTGGTGTGGGTCAGGGTGGGAAGTAAAAATTTAAAAATTCTTTTTTGCTGACTGCTCTCTCATCTATTCACTCCGGCTGAAAATTGAGTAGAAGTCTAGAGTCAAGCCTACTTAATTAGCTGCCTTTTGGCAACTACATTATTACATAACATTTTTAAATAGTTGGTGGCATGTGCAGGGAGTAGAAATGCCTTTTCTTGCTCATCGTTCAGCCCAGTGACTTTAGTTAGGGAAAAAAGGGTATCTCTGATATTTTGTCTGTGTGGAGTTTGGATATTCTCTGGGTCTCTGTGGGCTTCTCCAGGGACTCGGGTTTCCTCCCATACCCCAAGTCATGCTGTTGAGGTGAATTCTCTGTGTCCATTGCCTGAATCTGAGTGAGTGTGGGTGTCTGAGAGGCTGGGCAAAGGAGGGGCATCTTGTCCAAGGTGGGTTCCCACCTGAGCTGCTGGGATGGGCTCTGGCCTCCTTCAGCCCTAAACAGGAATAAGTATGCTGGAAAATAGTTATCTTACTTGTTTTTATTAATCTTTCTTAAATGTATGTATGACTCACATTTATTTCAATATGTGATATTACAAGTGTTTGTGGTCTTTATTTAGAAGTTTGGTGATGTTTCTGTGACCAGTAGTATGTGGTAGGAACTTAACTCTTCTTTATGTCAATTAACCTGTGGTAAAAGTGGTTTCTTTACAGTTGTTTCAACTGAAGTTACCATTTCCAAGAACCTATTGACAATGTGAAGTGAGGACTCACTATACCCTGCCCTCACAATCCTATTCAGTCTTTGAGGCTTAGGTCAAATGCCACTCCTCTGTTCAATCTTCCCTGCTTTGCTTGAGATCCTGTCTCTTACCTTTAGAACTAATGGCCAGCCATACTTTACTGCTTAGCTTGTCCCATTGGACTATTATGTACATCTGCCTTCTTTATCGTGATAAATTTTTGAACCCCTGGAGTACTTTTATGTGTGGCAGGTGCTGAATATGTTTACTGGATTGAATTCGAGCCTGAGAAATGTGGTCAAGCTTTCCTAGCAGGAGGCAGGTTATTGCCTAGGACTGGTCAGACAGAAGTCTTTGGATGCCTTTTACATGTCTGGGCCCTGAAAATTCAGATCACATTACATTTACTACGGATTGCTGGCAGGTTTCATCATGTGACCTTTTGCAGGCTCCCAGGAAGATCACTAGATATGCCACATAGCCACCAACAACAAAGAAGTAAAATTTAGTCACTGATGCTGAAATGACCCCATGTATAAGGGCAAAGCTGGGGTTATTCTGTAATAATTTTTAAAAAGCCATAAGCTATAAAGCAACATCATTTTATCTGCTATGACAGTCCTACAAGCTAATAGGGTTACAGTCAGATTTTGTTTTAACTTTACACATTCCTTATCTTGCTTTTGCAGCCATTAACACACAATCAGATCAGCTCTGCTCAAAAGGCCTTGAACTAGTTACTGTAATAATTATGTGAATGACCTTTCAAGGCTCATCTGAAACCTGGTGGTGAGGAGGGAGGGAAGAACTCATTCGATTTCCTGCCCTTTTTAGTGTCTTCTTATCTCTGTTTCAGATAGCAGTTACAAATCTTTTGTTGCACCCCATCAAATGCCTATTAGGGAGTCAAGACATTTTTTTTTTCTTTTTTGTATGTTTATGGCAAGTCAGAAAGTACCAGTTATCAATTCATAAAGTTATTTTTGCTGTAGCGTGTGTTTCCTTCTCCTCGGTCCTCAGCCACGCTGCCTCAGATGGCTGCTCTTGTGTCCCGTTGTAACTGTGAGAGTGACAACTGCCCCCCTGAGATTGCCCACAGTCTGCAATGGGCAAACGTTCCGGAAAGAATCTGCTCTTTAGTTACAGATTGATGATTTATTAATACCACTGGTCACTAAGGATGGTAGGAGTTAAAAATAGAGTTGTGCGATATTTGTCAGTCTAACCAAAATCAAATTACGTAAGCGTTAGATTGATAGAAGATGTGAGTTAGTCACTGGGCCTAGGAATCAATAAATGTTTAGATATCACAGGAAAGAAGTACATTATGGAGTCAAGAAAACTGCTCCTGTGACCTATTGGTTGCTTGAGTATTATTGAAACCGAGGATGCAACCTCATTTCAGGTGGTACCCAAAGGAGATGGGTGCTGGTGGAACCTTAAAGATCACACAGTCCAATAGCAGCTTGTAAATGGGAAATTGAGACTCCGCAGGGAAGGGCTAGACAAAGACATGAGGGCTTGCTGGCCAGGATGATGGTTAGATGCCTCTTCATTGGATGTTCCACATATTTTTAGCATTCTTCTATAGTGCCAACTGTTTACCTTTGCACTCAGAGATGCTGTCTAGTTCTAGAAAAATAGAACCAATAATTCACATAATTTTTTACATCCAGAGTCACAATTAACTGAAAATATATGTCTAACTTTTCAAGGGCTGTGTAAGGATCAATTAATCTGCTTCACCAGGAAAACCACATACACATGGAAGACCTCATAACTAGCAAGCTATAGAAATAGAACCAGGTCTCCTGATTTTAAACTAATGCTCCTCTCGACTTATCATACCATTTTTTGGTTGCTAAGGGTAACCCCACTTTATCAAAGCAAGAAAAATATTTTTAAGATTTATTTATTTATTTTTAGAGGGAAAGGAGGAAGAAAGGGAGGGAGGAGGGAAACATTAATACATGGTTGCCTCTCATGCACACTCTACTGGGGACCTGTCTGGCAACACAGGCCTGTGCCCTTGACTGGGAATCAAACAGGAGACCCCTTCCTTCACTGGCTGGCACTCAGTCCACTGAGCCATATCAGCCAGGACAGCAATTAATTTTTTTGATGTACTTAAGTACCTCAATGATTGAGAATTAAAAATATTAACATACAGGATAAGCCACCAAGGGCATAAAGCAAGAGATGATAACAGATGACTGAGATTTTTACTTGAATCATTTTGGATTCATCCAAAAACTTTATTTCGAGTGAATCTCCTTGGTATTTTCATAAAACAACCTCTTTCATTGGATTGTACTTATGGATCAGAAACTGATTGGCTGCTAACGTTCATAAAGAGGATATAATGAAACAGTACATCCATCAGGAGTTTCTAACTTATATTCCGCCACTCCCCCAAAATACTCCAGATACATAATCTCTTTTTTTAATCCTTATCTGAGAACATGCTTATTGATTTTAGAAAAGGGGGAAGAGGCAGAGAGAGAGAGGGAGAGAAACATCAGTGTGAGAGAGAAACATGAATCAGTTCCTATTGGGGACCAAACCTACAACCTAGGAAGGTGCCCTGACTAGGAATCAAACCTGTGACCTTTCGGTTTATGGGATGATGCTCCAACTGACTGAGACACACCATCCAGGGCCAGATACAAAATCTTGATACCTGAGTGAGCCATTAATGGAGCAAGAGTAGAAAAGCTTTAACCCAAAAATTGTTAAATATCTATAGTTAAAGCTGAACTTCTACCTAGGCCTGGATGGTGTCTATATCTCATTTAAATTATAACCACATCTCTGACATGATTTGTCAGTGGATTAAAAACAAGAATAAATTTAGGCAAAATTTTTATCCTTCTGACCTCAGTTTCTTTAATTTGATCTCTTCTAGTTTTGGGTTTGTATGTTTTATGTTATCAATCACCCACAGATTCCCAATGATTGTTTTACTAAAAGTTTAAATTTTATGCAAGTGACTGTCTCTTCTAAAGGTGATTAAATAGCTATATTACATCTTTTAAATTTTATTTATATTACATCAAACATGTTGAAGTCTATTTGAGGTCTCAGTCTGACTAATATGTTTAATGACAACACTTAATTTTTAAAACTATCATGGTACACCGACTTTTGAAAGTGGTATGCATCTTACTGATTTATTGTACTATGAATTAAGCTTTCACATCATGTTTTTTTTTTCCCTTGTTACATTTGTATTGTTTGAGCTAGGGCAGCATCAAATCTTGTCCACTAAAAAAGGATGGGTTTAGAATGTAAAGATGTTTTCAGATATAATTCTTACAATGATTTGATACTAAGTTGGATATTTAGGTAACAAGCATTGCAATGTGCATGCCATTAGTATTTAATATATTTCAAATTTTTGTATTTTTTACTTCACTAATTGGGATTTTGAATGTCATGATCATATATGACAATCAATATGGCATGTCTTCCTTGACACCTCTGTCTCCCTAACTTCAGTAGTCTGGTATCCCACCTCCAAGCCAGGGCATCATCACTGACCTCCCTCAATTCTTCTGCCCCAATCTGTCAGTCATTTAAAAATCCCTCAAGAATATGTCTTTCTTTTTATTCTGTTTTCCACAACCATAGATAAAGCCTACTGCTATTAAACTAGTTTGTCCCATTTTTTTCTTCAAATGAGACTAGAGATATCCTTTTAAATTATCACCACACTGACGGTCCACCAGCTTTGGGAATTTCTTCGAGTGTTGCATTCTATCCAGTTTTGCTACATGCACTTTATTGGTTCTGTTTTTCCGCAGTTCCTAGAACTTCACTCCTGGCTTTCATATCACTCCTATCCCATTCAGACTTTGGGACTTTTAATTTGGTTATTGATTCCAGCTTCACCGCTTGATTTCATCTACTTGAGATTCTTCAAACCTTGTTCCACAGCCATGGTTCCGGGCTGGTTCCTAGAACTCCAACTCAAATACCACTCCACACCCACCTTCATCTACAATAATAAGCTTTTACTCCCACTGGGGGTGACCTCTGAGACAGTCACTGAAAGTATAAGCACCTACATTCATTTCCACTCTTTCTTCTGTTTCATTTTTATCTGTTTAATCACAATAACTGTCCTTTAAATTTATTCCCATTTAGTTGGTGCAAAGTGAACTTTTATTGACTGGATTAAATCATTCATCAACATGGTCGGCTTGTATGTATGTTCAAGGGGAAGCAGATATGAACTAACATACTAAAGAATTTTAAGCCCGAGACCACATATGCGCAGGCATTTAGATTGTAAAGCTAAAAGCTGAGTGGCTCTCTTAGGCTGCACGTCAGAGGATGGCTTCACTCCAATAGTATCTGTTCCTATGTGTTCAGGTTTCAGAAACAGTTTTTAGTTAATATATGTACTCTAGCATGATTGGTTTGCCCTACCAAAGTCACTCTGATGAATCATAGTTTTTCCTTTATTAATTACACGTTTAAGTTCGTGGTTTCATTTTGGTCATTAGGGAGGCACTTTAACTTTAGTAGTTACATATTTAAAAATCATATTCTGTGGTATAATACTAAAAATATTTCTATGAATACTTAATCCAAGTTTAATATAAATCTTATTCTTTCCAATTCAGAATTTATCCTGAAAATAAGAATGCCTGATACCTATACATCTTTAAGTTTTTTTCCCCAAAATATTTGTTACAGGAGAAAAATTTCCCTTATATCTCTGATGACTATGATGCCCTGGACATGGAAGGCCACATATAAAGTTTATTTGTTCACTCTTATGTTCTTATCAAGGGAGTACCCAGAGACACAATTTCATATTTGTCTTTGGAATATCTCTCAGGGCAGCATAAAGCTTGATAACAGGTGTCACTGAGATGAGGTGGAACAAGGATGAAATCACAGGAAAAGCCTGTTAATTAGATTGAACTTTTTATTTATGCCTGAAATAATTTTTATTGTAAAAAGTTACTGTGAAGGTAAAACGCTGCAACTTCATATTCTTCAGTTGTGTTTTAAATCTTATAGTACTGTTCAAATATGCAATTAAATAAAATGTATCTGTATGTACAGTGTATAAACATCAAAGTGCTTCTAAATTGTCTTATAGCACATGCAGTGTTGCCTAAAATAAATCATTTTATAATTCTTCATTCTATCTAAGTATTTTCTACTTCATATGGCAGTGAAGTGAAAAGTTTCATTCATTGTTGTTTCAATACATTTTGTATTCATTGTCCTTGGCTGTGTGCTTGCATTTCAGTGGTAGAGTCGTATGTTCATGGTTGCATTTGTTTCAATTAAATGCAAAGTATTGCCTATACAAGTGAAACGTGTGTGTATGTATGTATATGTCTGTAAATTAATGGTTAAATCCTCAGAAAGAATACCTCAAGACAGAGAATGTTAAGATATAAACTAAACATCTGTTATCCTGCTTTTCTGTATTCTTTTTTATTTGCAATGTAATATAATAGCACCCAACTACCGTTCCTGTCACTGTTTTTTTGGTAACTATATGATGCAGAATAATTTTCATTTCAGATCTTTATAATATTATTTAGTCTGAAGAATAATTTTAGCTGAGAGCCAACAGATATAAAAATGATATTCAATGTGCCAATAGCTGTTTTATAATACAAAAGGCAAATGATAAGTACTTTAGGTCACTTCTATTCCCTACTTTTCTTTTCTTTTGAGAATCAAACCCATCTGGTTACAACTTTTAGAATGTCTTATTTATGACCATTTTCTCAAAGGACAGTACATTATAAAACCAGGTCACTTGTTTTATACATCCCTACAGAGAAATACAGCCTTCTTAACATTTCTGAGAAAAGAACACACACCAATGTTTCCTACACAGGCACAAAGGGGAAGAACATCTTCCTGCCTTCGCTTTCATGTGATCCCATTATACATTTAGCCACATTTTATTGAGAAAAAGCATAGATATAATACACCCCAAAGCACACATTTAGAAAAAATTAACATCTATGAAATCCAGATGTATATTACAACGATGGTGTGCCATCATTTAATTAGCAATGTTTTTTTTTCTTATTGATTTTTACAATAATGTGTGTCTTACAATCAGAGGTGTTTTGGATGTGATGAATAGTCGTTATTAAGGCTAAAGTGGTATAGCTTAACTCTAACTCAGCAATGGAGTCGTCAGGATCTGAGTGATGACATGTTCTTCCTTCACTTATATAAAGTTTAATTTTAAAATCTTAGTTAATAAACAATTATGTCCCCTGTAGCATTGGAAAGCCATTAGAAAAATGGTTGTTGACTACATTTTTATCTTATTGAGGTGATTAAAATATAAAGAAAGCTAGTCCAAATGAATTCCTCTGCTGATTGTCTTCATTGTTTCTAGAACCTCTGAATTTCATTGACTGTTTGTCACAAATCACAGAAAATAGAAGAAATAAAAGGAGTGATATCTGAAGAGATTATGCAGAAGATGTTTATCCCATTAGGTTCTTATTTTGATTTCTTTTGGAATTAAAGGAGTAAAATGGAAAGAATAAATATTCTAGTATATTTTCAGTGACTTAAATATATGGAGAAAAAATATACAGGGTCCGGCACAAATAATGCCCCTTATTTATTACAAAATCTGCTATTACAAAATCAGAAGCATGTAATTCTGTAACATAACAGCATCACACTCAAGCACACCATATGGCATTTTAGGTGAAAGGTTGCAATCACACTCAAGAAGGCGTTAACTTCTGCCAGATGCTGTATATTAAGTTAGAAGTCCAAATAGGTAAATTGGCTGTACTGCTGAAGTACTTCTTCAAGCTGCTTCTTAAAAACTTTACTTAAAGTTACAATTGCCATACAATAAAATGTTTAAAGTATACCATGTGATACCTCTTAACATATGTATACATTTCATGAAATCATTACATAGCCACATAAGGAATATATCTGGCACCCATAAACATTTCTATATGTACATTTTTAATCTTCCCCCTTTTTCCATTATCCAATCCCAATCCCAGGAAACCACTGGTCTGATCTCTGTTCTGTTGCTATACATTAGTTTGCATTTTTCTAGAGTTACGTATAACTTGAATTATACAGTATGCACTCTTTTTTTTTAATATGGTTTTTTTTCACTCAATAATTATCATGATTCATACAAGGTGTTTGGTGTGTAAATAGTTCTTTCCTTTATATTGTTGAATAGTACTCCATTCTATAACTATATGATAATATATTTATGTATTTACCTATTGATGGACACTTGGGTTGCTTCCAAGTTTTATCTATTACAAATAAAACTTCTATGAACTTTTATTTACAAGTCTTTGAATGCACATAAATCTTCATTTTTCCCTAAGTGACATGCTAAATATTTCTTCTAGGTTCTCAAAAATATCTAACATAGTTGCAATAACTGTTTTAATGTTCTTCTCTATTGTTTCCATTATATGTATCTCTTTTCTGTCAGTTTTAGTTGATTTATATTTTTTCTCCTCATTGTAAGTTATATTTTCCTTGCACTTCTGGTGATTTTTTAATTGGTGCCACATATTTGAATTTTACATTGTTGGATATTGGGTATTTTCATGTTCTTGAACTTTTTTTCTGAGATGTGGTTAAGTTACTTGCAAACAATTTTATCTGTTCAGGTCTTTCTTTTATTTTATTTTTTTAATATATATATATAAGACCTGAGCAGCATTTATTTTAGGTTTAATTTTTTTTTTCCCCAGCACTGATACAAGACTTGTTTTAATACTCTAGCCAATGGCTCCTGAACTATGAGATTCTCCACTCTGGCTATTGGAATAAGAGCTATTTCTGGCCTGGGTGAATTCTGAGTACTATTTCTTCTAATCTTTTCAGGATGTCCTTTCTCATCTTTAAGCTGTTTTCTCATTTGCATATGCTGATAACTGCTAACCTGAATATCAAGGGAGATTTTTTTTTTTTTTGTAGATTCCTAACATTCTCTCTTAATACAGTTCTCTTTCAGGTGTTAAGAACTCTAGCTGCTTTAGCTTGCCCAGACTCCCAGATCTGTCATCTCCCAGACTCCTCATCTCAGAAAGACAGCTGAGGTTTGCCTAGTCTCCCCTTCCTATGCTGTAGCTTGGAAACTTTGTCCCAAGAGTAAGCTGAGGCAAGTGTAAGGCTCTGAGTACTTACTTAGCTTATTTCGGGGATCATTGTCCTTTACAGCCTGATGTCCAATATTTTGAGGTTCATTTCTTTCATACATTTTGTCTAGTTTTTAGCTGTTTCCTCCTCACTCATTTTTAGTTGCTCAAAAAATAAATGAAAGGTAAAAAGTAAAGGTACCCTAACTATACTTAACTAATCAAAAAGGTAGAAATAAATCAATCCCCGTGTCTTTATTAGAAGAAATTATGCACAAACTCTGGCAATAAAAAGGTCATAAGATTTGGTTGTTTGACCAAATCTTTCCTCAGAAAGAATTTAAAACAGGGACAGTAAAAAAGCAAAAATAATTCCCCAATTTAACATAAAATCTTCCCCAAAATCTGCCAGGTTAAATTCACAGGAACCTCTAATTCATGTATGGTTGAATAAGGTGTATTTTCAAGCAGCATTATATGAACAAAGGCTTAGTAGTTTGATATCTAATTTCAAATAGCAACTCAGTCATTTACCTACTGTATTCATCAGATGAGTTACCCTCTTTGAATCTCATTTTCAAAATTGGTAGACATAACAATGCCTATCTCATAAAATTACTCTTCTATATAACTAAGAGACTCAATATGTAAAGAATTGTCAATTATATGTTAATTCCCTCTTTCACCCTCCTCTGGAATATTTGTGAAGCAGTGTTTATTTTAAGAAACACTTGCCTATGCTCCATTGTTTTGCTTTTTCAGAAATACCATCCAAGGCACAGTTCATTTCTTGAGCTTTTCCTAAACCAAGAATGCTAGCCTTTCACAAACTTTGCTCTCTCTGCTACCATTCAGATTTTCATGGTTTCAACTGAAAATGGACCGTAGAAAATTTGTTTCTCTGGCTTTTTGCTAACAATACATATTGCTAAGTGCTTCAGTAATCCAAAGAAAGCCTGAACCTATAAAAATTTTCTATGTATATTAAATATTAGAATTTTTTATCAGTTTTATCTTTTCCAAACATTATTTCAAGTTAAAACCCTTATTTTCTCTCCGTGAGTTTAAAAAAAGAAACAAACTTTTGTCTTGTTTTATTTTTATTGTTGTCTCTAGTACAAATGTTCCCATCTCCTCTCCTTTGACTGTCTCCATGCAGTCCCATCTTTCCTCTGGCCATCACCACACTGTTTCTGTGTCTCTGGGTCATGCATATATGACCTTTGGCTGATCCCTTCACCTTCTCTAATCCAGTCCCTCCTTGAACCTTCCCTGTGACAGTTGTCAGGTCTCTTTCACCAGGTAATCATGACTTTCTTTCTACTTTGTTCATCAGTTTATGTTTTTAGAGATAATTTTAAATATTAAGCCAATAGTAACATTTTACTTTGGCTGTCATTATTTAAAATATTTGATATGATTATTTTGTAATCAAATTTGACATACTAATCTTAGAGAATACCAAGAGGTCACAAAACTTTTAAACTGTAAACACTGAGGCAATTATTTAAGAAAAAATACATACATGTAAAATATATAAATATTGTTCCATCATTAGTTGTAATGGTTTAATAACTATTGTTACAAGAGCCTTAAGATCTGATGTAAAAAACAAAAATCATGGTCAAACAAAATGTTCGAGCCATATTCTGGTTTTATTTATTCTATGGGTTAGAAATGCAAGTAGAATGTAGATATCAATACAGCTCAAGAAAAGCAAATCTGAACTTCTGTTTCCCCATAATTGAGATAGACCATAAAGTTATCTACTCCTGATATGAAATGATTAATAGGCTATTGTGTCTCTTGGCTTTTGTGAGCTATTTTTTTTTTTCGTTTAAAAAATGTTCTAATGAGTAATGGAAATTTTTAATATGTAAAGACTGAGAATAAATCTTAATGGCACTTTCACTCTATCTTTACAACAAAATAATAGTTAATATTGTGTGTTAATAAATTATTCAATATCTACATGTGTCCTCTCTTACAATAATAGAGCACTAAGGCTTATTCTGTGCTTTATTTGAATGGAAATTCATTTAAAACATTTTACTCTATAAGTACAAACTAGATAAGTGTAAACTCTAACAAACCGTCCTAGGCTATACTCTGAACTATAGTATGCTATGCTTTGAACTTATACTATAGGTATAGGTACAGAGAAATAGAATTCATTTGTAGTAATATAATCAAATTATCATATTTCATGGACTTTTGCACTGTCTACCTAATGGTAAAGAATGTGGTTATAGTAGAGAACAGATTTTACTATCCTTAAAGTAGGCAAAAACCATGACCTCTTATTAGTATGGTATCTTAACCACGTGAGAGATTAAGCTTTGCCATAGATTTATACAATTTACTGTGTACAAATATTACAAGTGTGTTATATATTCTGTATGCCTCATTGTTTGTCCACTCTTCTCCATCTCTTTTTGATATATATCCTCAAGGGCCAAGGAGATAATATACATGAATATGTATCTTTAACATATATAAAAATAATAGCTTCAGGGTTATCTTTCTTTTCTTGCTAGCTAGAGGATTTGCTGTTTCTCTGTCAGTCTACTTACCTGTAAAAAAAAAGAGAAAGTAAAAGATGCTTCTTAGATTTCTGTGCAGATTAAATGATATACCAAACAAATATCTGAGAACAAAGTAAAAGCTCAATTAATAATAGCCATATAGTTTTTATAGTTCAGGAATGATAAATGAATCAAGAGCCAGGAAAACTACACTTCACAAACACAATCTTTTCACAAATTAAGGCCTGGGTAAAAATTAAATAACTGCCAGGAATCTCCCATAAAACCGCAAAGCTAGGTCTAGAACCCCCATCTCAGCACCATTCACCTATTATGTCTTCCACTGTGAAGTACACAGACAATAGTTTTACATAAAATGCTGGCAGCTACAGGCATCAGTAAAAACATTAATGTGTTTTTAACTTATTTATGAAAAGATACAAAAGAGAGTAGAGATTTTACTCTTCTTTTTTACTGACTGAATCCATCGCATCAAGCATGAACATATGTACTATAGTCATACACTGTTTAATGACTGCGATATGTTCTGAGACATGTGTCAATAGGTACTTTGGTCAGTGTGTGAACATCAGAGAGTCTACTTAGACAAGCTTAGATAATATAGCCTACTAGATACCTGGGTTATATGGTATAGCTTATTGCTCTTAGGCTACAAAGCTGTACAGCAAGTTATTCTACAAAACAACATGAGACTAAATTAAGCACAAGAGAAAATGATGCTATCAAGAGACCTGGTAAACATGAGATGCATGAGGCTGGCATAGTATTCATGCTGTTTCACAGCAAACTGCTTGTGTTTTACAAATTAAAGTGTACACTCTAATAATGATTAAAAAAGGAAGTATAATAAATATGTTAACCAGTAACATTGATCATCGCTATCAAGTATCAGAATTATGGTTTTTATGACCTTCAATGTCTTCCTGCTTACGAGGACCTCTGTCTTCACTGCTAACTTTGTATGACCTAGATAGAGCATGTGGTTCACTGCTTTAGTCGCCCTTTCATACCTTTAATTCCCTTGCCAAAGGGTTTTTTCACTGCACCTGCTCTTCAAACACTCACTGAGTCTTACCATTCAATGTGTGTATGCTTCTACTGAAGAAAGCAGAGAACTCTAGGGATGGTTCCAGTGTAAAGGCTGTGCCCCCAGGCCTTACTTAGGCCCTCAGTGCGGCCCACTAGTCTGCTATGTCTTTCTAGTAGCTAACTCCAGTACTCACCATTGTCCTCAATTCTCCAAACCCTGCTTCAGAAGGCAGTGTTAGGTGCTGCTTTACACAGTTCATTGAAACTATTCTACAAGAAATGGTTTCACTTCCTGACTCTAAATCTCTAACCCTCTCAACTACCCTATGTACCCTTTTTTCTTACCTCTTTTTAGAACAACAGCAACAACAACAAAAAGCTGCATCCTTATCACTAATGCAAATCGACCTTCCCAATTGTTTCAATATCTTTTTCTCTATTGGCTTTTTCTCATCTGCATTTACATTTAATCCCATTTCTCCTATCCTAACAGAATTCACTCTAAATTTTCTTAATTTCTCTACAGTTAATATGTAAATCAGACACGATGATAATTTGTACTTCACGGAGTTGTTATAAAAAATAAATTCAGTATAGTGATAACAGGAAGATGTCAGAGTAGAAAACCCTGGACCTTGCTTTTCCTCACAGGCATACTGATTCAATGACGATACACAGAACAATGCCCTTTGTGAGAAATCAGGAAGCTAGTTGAGAGGCTCTTGCATCCTGGTCAAGAGCAAAACCAGCCACATCAAATCCAGTGGAAACATTTAAAACACTCTCTATAAGCCAAACTTCTGACACAGTGCCATATATTTGGGAGGAAACCCCTAGATCCCAGCTTCTCCCTTGGAGAGAAGGAAGAGGACTACAACATATGTTCAACACTCTGATGTTTCTGGGGATGCTGGAAGCAATGGCTTCTGTGTCACCTGTTGCAGAGTCCTAATGGGACCTGCCAGTGCTAATCATCTAGGGAACACTGAGAGAATAGAGCTCAGTTTGAACTAACAAGCTAGTTCCTGCCATAGCCCCAGCCCTTGACTCAGTGCAAAGCCTTCAGGTGGAAAAAACATGCAGCCCCCAGCTTCATCCTGGGGAAGGAAGAAAAGTCCTGGACTACACATTCTGATTTTTGTGTGGGTTTCTGAGGCACTGGTCTCTTTCTGGAACATCTCAGAGCACTGCTAAGAAACAACATGCTCTCGATGCAGAGGAGCAACTGAGAACAAAGACAGAAGTCTGAGCTAACACACACGTTTGAGATACCCCAAAAATCTCTGGCTAGGTTAACTCATGAAGGTCTGCACCTGTATGGGACCAGCCTCTGAAAACTGGGAGATGTGGTGGTTTCGTATTCTGTGCAGACACTAATTCAAAGAGTCAAGGAAGATGAAGAAACAAGAATATATGTTCCAAAAGAACAAGATAAATGTCCCAAGAATGACTCTAGTGAGTTATAGGATTTACCTGACAGAGAATTCAAAATAATAATCATAAATATGCTGAATGAGGTATGGAAAACTATACATGAAAGAGTGAGAATTTCAACCAAGAGCTCAAAAATGCAAAAATGTACCAAACAGAAATATATCATGGCACTGAAGAATACAATAACTGAACTGAGAAATTCACTAGGGTTTACATACAGAATAGATAAAGCAGAAAAAGGTATCTGTGAACACAAGACAAGTCATTAGATATTATATACCCAAAAGAGCAAAACTTATTGTTTTTTAATAAAAAGAGTAAGGAAAGCTAAAGAGACTTAAGGAAAGCCATCAAGCCAGCCACTATATGCATTATAGGAGTCTCAGAAAGAGGAAAGAGCAAAAGGAGCAGAAAGCTTATTCAATAAAATAATGGCCAAACACTTCCTAAACCTTGGGACTGAAATGGACATCCAGATCAAGGAATCCCAATGGACGTAAATTAGATGAACCCCCCAAAATACAAACTAAGGCAGATAATAATCAAATTATCAGGCATCAAAGATGAAGAAAGAAAACAGCACAAGAAAAGTGATTTGTCACTGTAAGGGAATCCCCCATAAGACCATAAGCAAATTTCTCAGCAGAAGAATTACCAGAAGGGAGTGGAATGATATATTCAAAATTCTGAAAGAAAAAACCAAATTGCTAAGTAACAATATTATACCAGCAAAACTGTCTTCAAAAATGAAAAAGAGATAAAGACTTTCCCAGATTTTGCCAGATCTAAAGGAGTGCATTACCATTAGAACTTGCCTTGAAAGAAATACTGAGGAGAGGTCTACAAATTCAAATGGAAGGACACTAAACAGCAAGATGAAAGCATGTAAAAGTATATAAAACTCACCAGTAAATGTAAATATATAGCCAACTGTAGAAAATATAGAGCCAAATAAGAATACTAAAATACTGTAAAGGTAAATAATTTTTAATTCTAATATAAAAATTAAAAGACAAAATATTAAAAATAATTATAACTATATAAATATGTTAATAGATACATAAGATAAGAACATGTACTTTGTGACATCAATAACACAAGTTTGGGGGGGGCAGTAAGTATAAAGCTTTTCTAAGTAATTGAAGTTAAATTGTGATTAGCTTAAAATAGATTATTATACCTATAAATTGTTTTATGTAATCCCCATGGTAACCACAAAGAAAAGATCTATAGAAAACACATGAAAGAGGAAGAGAATAAAATTAAAGCATATTAATACAAAAAAATCAATGAATCACAAGGGAAAATAGAAAAGAAAGGAAAGGAGAGATAAAAGAACTAAAAGACAGACCAAATATATTAACAATATTGCAATAGGGTTTCCTATCAGTATTTATTTTACATTTAAATGATAATCTCTTCCTATCAATGATTATCTTACATTTTACTTCCCACTCAAAAGATATAATCAAAATAAGATCTAATTATATTCTGTCTACAAGAGGCTACTTCTGATTTAAGGACACATATATATTGAAGCTAAAGATATGAGAAAAGATATTTCATGCAAATGGTAAGCAAAAGGACGATGAGAAGAGAGGAGACTATACTTATAACAGACAAAATAGATGGCATGTCAAAAACTTTCACGAGACAAAGGAAATCTTATAATGATAAAAGGGTCAATTCATCAGGAAGATGTAAAAGTTATAAATATAAATACACCCAACGTCAAGGCATCTAATTATATAAAGCGAACATTGATAGACTGAGGGGAAGAACAAACAGCAATAATAATAGAAAACTTCAACACTCCACTTGTACAACAGATAGACCAACCAGACAGAAAATCAACAATGAAACAGCAGACTTTAACAACACTATACATTAAATGGATATAACAGACATATATAAAGGACATTATACTCAATGCCAGAAGAATATACATTCTTATCAAGGACACACAGAATATTCTCTAGGATATGTCATATGTTAATTCACAAAAAAATTCTTAACAAATTTAAAAAGATCGAAATAATACCAAGAATAATTTTCAACCCCAATGGAATAAAACTAGAAATCAATAACAGAAAGAAAACCAAAAGATTCACAAATATGTGCAAATTAAACAACACACCCAAAACAACAGAAAAAAATGGGTCAAAGAAAAAATCAAGTGAGAAATTTGAAGCTATCTCGAGACAAATGAAAATAAGAATACAACATGTGAAACTTAAGAGGTGGAGCAAAAGGAGTACTGAGAGGGAAGCTTTTGATGATAAATTGCAACTTCTTTTAGAAAAAGAGAGACCTCAAACATTCTAATTTTATATCTCAAAAACTAGAAGACAACAAACTAAATAAAAAATCAGAAGAAAAGAAATAAAGATTAGAGTAGGTATAATTGAAATAGGGAATAGGAAAACAACAGAAAAAAATCAACAAAACTAAGAACTGGCTTTTGAAAAGACAAGATTGACAAATAGGTAAACTAAGAAAATAAAAGATTAAAGTAATGAAATCATAAATAAAATGAGAAATATAATAGCTGATGCTACAGTTATGAAAAGGATCATTAGAGACTACTATGAACAATTACACATTAAAAAAATTAGATAACCTAGAAGAAATGGATACATTTTTTAAAAATATACAACCTACCAAGACTGAATAACAAAGAAATAGGATGGATCTACTGGGTTGGCCAAAAAGTCTGTATGTTTTCTTCTGTAAAATAAAAGATACATTTTTCATTTTCACCAATAACTTTATTGATTTGGATATTTTGATTATGTTGGTTATCTCCTGCTATTGGTTTCTAGTGGGTAGTGGCCAGGGGTGCTGCTAAACATCTTCCAATACATGAGGTAGTTCCAAAGCAAAGAATTATTTGGCCAAAATGTTAATAGCACCAAGAAACCTCACAAACCACTTTTGACATGTTCAATCAGTCCCAGCACCTTCTCCACATACTGCATGATATTTTTTTTTTGCATTTCAGTTGCAGTTTTACCTTTCCTGAAATAATAAAGCATAATACACTGAAAATGTTGCATATCTTCTTCCATCTTCAATAACAAAATGGCTGCACAAAATATTCACCAGTTTTGATAAATTTTTCTTAATGCACGCTGTTGCTACAGCTGTCACAATACAATCTAACAAAATTATTTCAAATGAAGTCAAAGACAACTAAGCACTACTAAAGCCATCATATGGAAAAAAACAAACAAACATTTTGGTCAACCCAATAGAACTGTAAGATGATTGAATCAATAATCAATAACCTCCAAAAAAAGAAAAGCCCAAGACCAGAAGGCTCTGGTAGTAAATTTTACCAAACATGTAAAGAAAAATTCATGTAAATCCATCTCAAATTCTTCCAAACATTGAAGAGGAAGGAACATTCCAAACTCATTTTATGTGGTCAGCATTATGCTGATACCAAAGCCAGATAAAGATACAACAAAGGAAAAAAAAAGAAAAAGAGGCTAATATCCTTGATGAAGATAGATGCAACAATCATCAATAAAATATTAGCAAACGAACTTAACTGTATTTTAAAAGAATTATAAACCTTAACCAAATGAGATTCATCTCAGGGATGCAGGGATGGTCAACCATGTGAAAATTTAGTTGCCATGATATACTTACTACATTAACAGAGAGAAGGGTTAAAACCACATGATCATCTCACTGAAAAGAGCATATGAAAAAATTCAACCTTTTTTTCATGATATAAACTATGAACAAAGTAGAAATAGAAGGATATTACCTTAATATAATGAAGTCCATATAAAAATAGTCCACAGTTAATATCATACTCAATTGCGAAAAACAATAATTTTCCTCTAAAATCAGGAACAAGCAAGGATGGCCACTTTTGACACTTTCATTCAACATAGTACTAGAATTCATGGAGCAATTAGTCAAGAGAGAGAAATAAAAGTCCTCTAAACCAGAAAGAAAGAATTAAAATTACCTGTTTTGAGGTGTCTTGATTTTCTGTGTAGAAACCCTAAAAACTGCACATAATCAAAATGACTGTTAGAACTCATAAATGAAGTCAGAATACTCACAGGATACAAAATCAACATATGAAATCAGTTACATTTTCATACACTAACTATAAATAATAAAATAAGAAAACAATCTTATGTTCAATAGTACCAAAAAGAATAAATAGTGGGAAGTAAACTTAATTAAGGAGATGTAAGACTTGTATGCTGAAAACTATAAAATATCAATGTAGGAAATTAAAGGTATGAATAAGCAGAAAGACACTCTGTGTTATAGATTAGAAAACTTAATATTGTTAAGATGCCCATACTTCTCAAGTAATTTACAGATTCAATGCAATTCCTATCATAATAACATTGGCATTTTCTACAGAAATAGAAAAAATTTAAAAATGTATATGGAGCCAAAAAACACTTAAATGACAAAAACAGTCCAGAGAAAGAACAAAAAATCTGGAGGCACCACACTGGCTGATTTCAAATTATATAACAAAGTTATAGTAATTAAAATATTACCGTTCCAACATAAAGACAGACATACAAGCCAAAGAAACAGAATAGAGAGCCCAGAAAAACAAACCTCATATATACAGCCAATTGATTTAGGCAAGAGTTTCAAAACTACAAAAATTGGAAAGGATAGTCCCATCAACAAATGGTTCTGGGAAACCTGGGTATCAAGATGCAAAAGAATGAAAGTGAGCCCTTTTCTTATACCACATGCAAAAAATCAATGCAAAAATGGACCCAAGGTTTAAATGTAGGACATGAAACTATAAAACTCCTAGGATAAAACAGGAGAAAATCTTCATGACATTGATCTGACAATGGGTTGTTGAATATGACAACAAAAGCACAGGTAACAAAAGCAAATATTGGCAAGTGGGACTGTATCAATCTAAAAAGCTTCTGCACAGCAAAGGAAACAACGGATTGAAAATGTGATCTACAGAATAGGAGAAAATATTTGCAAACTGCAAACAGATAAAGGATTAATATTAAAATATGTAAGGCATATTATATTTGTCAATAGCAAAAACAAACCAATAAATAAATAATAATATTGTCAAAAAGTGAGAAAAGGACTTGAATAGACATTTCACCAAAGAGGACATAAAAAATGGCCAGTAGGTATATGAAAAGATGCTCAGCATTACTAATCATCAGGGAAATAAATCAAAAACACATAATTTACCCTACATCTGTTAGAATGACTAGTATTAAAAAAAGGTAACAAGTGTAGGTAAGGATATGGAGAAACTGGAACCCTTACACATTGCTAGGGTGAAATGGTGCAGTCACTATGGGAAATAGTATGCACACTACTCAAAAAATTAAAATAGAAATACCATATAATCCAGCAATTTCACTTGTGGTATTTATACTGAAGAAACAAAAATAAGGATCTCAAAGTGACTTTTTTTTTTTTTTTGGTAAGGATTTCAAAGTGCACTCCATGTTCATTGTAGCATTATTTACAATAGACAAGATTTGGAAACAGTTTACATGTTTATTGATGAATGAATAAGGAAAATGTGGTATATGTATACAATGGAATACAATTCAGGCTTAAAAAAGAATGAAATTCTATTATACGGGTAAACCTTGAGAATACTACATTATGTGAAAAAGACAATCTAAAAGGACAAATATTGAATGACACCACTTATATGAGGTATATAAAACAGCCAAACATAGTCAAATATATAGAAGCAGAGAGTAGAGTAGTATTTGCCAGGGGCTGGAAGAAGGAAAAACAGGAAGCTGTTATTCATTATGCCTAAAGTTTCAGTTACACAAGAGGGCCAAGTTCTGCTGTAAAGCATTGTGCTGATAGTTAACAATGCTGAATTGGACACTTAAATTTTTTAAAAAGAGGGTATCTCATGCTAAGTGTTCTTAACACAATGTAAAGGAAGGAAGGCAGGAGGGAATAAATTCAGTGAGTTATTATATATGAAATACTTAGAACAGTGTCTGGCACATAGTAAGAGCCTGATTAATATTCTCTCCTGTTTTCATCCAGTTATACAAACCACAAACCCTGAAATAACATGATTATCTTCCTTTTTTTCTTCATTCACACTCTACCTAGCATCAAGTTCTGCTAGATCAACCTCTTAAATATCTTGAACATTCACTTCTTATTCTCATCCTATTACCTTTGTCTACAGCAGAGTCATCTTTTACAAAGATTTCTTAATCAGCCTCCTAATTTTTTCCTACCTCCAATTTGCTTATTTCAGTGCATTCTATTTGCTGTACACAGATATCTAAAACCAAAAGTGTGCAAACTATGGACCACAGACTGGTCACCTTTCTTCATAACCACAGTTTTATTGGAGTACATCCATCCCTATTCATTTATGCATTGCCTGTCTGCTTTCACACCACAATGGCTGTCTTGTACTTGCGATAAAGACCACCTAGACAGCAAGCCTCAAATGGTCACCAACTCTCTTTTAAAAAAATGTTTGTGGAACCTGTCCTACACTCAACTAAGAAAATCACACTCCTGCTTAAAATACTTCCATTATTTTCTGTGACTGTTGGGAAAAGTCCACACTCTTTAAAATTGCTTTTATGGCACCCCATACTCGTCCCAGCTACCTCTTCAGCTTTGTCACTAGCCACTGCCAGCCAAGCATGTTAAATTTCTTTTAGTTCCTTAAAGACATCATTTTCTCTCTTACTTCCATGTAGCAGCTCATACCTAGCTCTTCTCTCAAGATTTCTGTCTTTGCTTCTATAACCCCTAATCATATAAGTCTAAACTTAATTTACTTGCTTAAGAAAACATTACCTGTCCCCCACCATACTAGAGTGGGAAGTCTTCTCTTTGTGCTTCCTGTAAATCATGCCTATTTTTTTTAAGTCATTGCACAACTGATTATGTGAAATTTCCATATTTATCATAGTCACCATACTAACCCCCAATTCTAGTGCAAAACCTAGCATATAATAGGTCTCACATATGATTGTTTAATGAATGAAAAATAAATATAGCATCATTCCAGAAACTTCCTTCACCTATCTGTAAACCCAGCCTTTTTGTCCCTTGGCAAAGATAGCTTGGCATGTGATTCTTCTGGACCTCTCTTGTTTGGATGGATTTAGGGGTTTCTTCTGAGTTGGAATATTATAAGCACCCAGGCAGAACTACATGTGGAAGAGGAAAGCGTCCAACTGCTTACATTTGGAACATGGGCTGGCCTCTGAATGGAATGCTTTTAATATTACATTACTATTTTTCTAAGTGTAAGGAAAATTAGTAAATTTATAAAACAATTTTAAAAATATAAAAACTGTAACTGGCCACAATCTTATAGAAACTACCAAGATTCTTTACCTAAATTTGACTCATTAGATAATTAAAAGTGATGGGGCAACATACTCTGAGCTGTGACTCTTAGATCCTAAGTCAAAATGATGCTGTAGGAGGGTAATGAGTTTGATACGTTAGCTAAGAATCAGAGCTTCTAGTCAAGATGGCTTCTTAAGCAGACATGGATCGCCTCTTCGGACAGCTACATCAAAATTACAACTAAAATACAGAGCAACCATCGCTCAGAACCACCAAGAAATCAAGTTGAATGGAAGTCTGACAACTACAGAATTAAAGAAGCCACATCCGTCCAGACTGGTAGGTGGGGCACAGACACAGAACAGGCTCATCCCTCACCTATATGTGGTGGATAAAAATTCAGGAGGGCTATCTCAGGAGTAAGGAGTCCCAGCTCTGCACCAGGCCCTACAGCCTAGGGTCCCAGTACCAGGAAGACAAGTCCCCACAACTTCTGGCTGCAAAAACCAGTGGGAAGTGAGTTGATGGAGGAAACTGCTGGAGCCCCAAGCAGTTCCTCTTAAGAACCCACATGTGTACTCACCTACTCGGACTCACTCTGAGCTCCAATGCTGGGATGGCAGCTTGAAGGGCACCAGAGGCGTACTGGGAGAGGCTGAAGTGTCTGGCATCAGGGCAAACAGAGGACATCACCTCTTTTTTCAGCCTCCAACCCCACACAGGGTCATGGGGCCGGCAGGCTGATGCCATATTTGAGACTCCATTAACCTGGCTAACACTGTTTGACCAGCCTTGGAGATCCCTAAAAACCCTGCCCCACCAAACTTATTGGCTCACCCAAACTGTTTTCCATATGAATGGCTGATCTTGGTCCTGCTTCACAGCTTCCTAAATCCTATCAAACAAGTAACAGCTGGCCTCAGTAAACTCCAGGCTGGGCACTAGCAGCAGCCAGTTTAGTTCACAGCTTGGCCTCTTCTGGGAATCTCTAAGCCCAGAAGTAGCAGCCTTCTCAGATAGTTTTATAGCTCAGGAAGGGTAGCCCTGGGCAAAACACAGGTAGGAGTTGATCATGGCCTGCCCCTGTGCAGCTGATCCTCTATGGAGTGTGGAGTTCAGGGTCAGTGATTACAGCCAATCCTTGCAATTGACTGGCCTGGGTAAATCCTTTCCATTGATCTGCCAATGGCAACCAAGGCTCAACTACAAAAGGAGAGTGTACTTAGCCTACATGAAGGATGCACCTCGAATACCCAACTTGGGTGATAGGGGAGGCTGGACCATTGGACCCTACAGGACACCTACTACATTAGGTCACACTACCAAGACATGGAGTCAAAGCAGCTCTACCTAATACATACACGGGGAGACTGCTAAAATGAGGAGACAGAGAACAGAGAAACAGGGCCCAAATGAAAGAACAGATCAAAACTGAAAAAGAGCTAAATGAAATGTGATAAGCAATCTATCACATGCAGAGTTTAAAACACTGATTAAAAGGATGCTCAAGGCACCTAGTGAAGACCTTAACAGCATAAAAAAGATCCAGTTGGAAACCAAGGATTCACTAATTGAAATAAAGAACAATTTACAGGGAAATGACAATAGAGTGGATGATGCTGAGAATTAATTCAATGATTTGGAACATAAGGAAGCAAAAAACAACCAATCAGAATAACAAGAAGAAAAAAGAATCCAAAAAAATGAGGGTAGTATTAACAGCCTCTGGGACAACTTCAAGAGGTCCAACATTCACATAATAGAGGTGTCAGAAAGAGAAGAGAAGGAGGAAGAAACTGGAAATCTATTTGAAAAAATAATGAAAGAAAACTTCCCAAATTTGGCAAAGGAAATAGACATGCAAGTCCAGAAAGTATAGAGGATCCCAATCAAATTAGACCCAAAGAGCACCACACCAAGATACATCATAATTAAAATGTCAAGAGTTAAAAATAAAGAGAGAATCTTACAAGCAGCAAGAGAAAAGCAGAGAATTACCTATGAAGGAGTTTTCATAGGCTGTCAACTGATTTCTCAAAAGAAACTTTGCAGGCAAGCAGGGTCTGGCAAGAAATATTTAAAATGATGAAAAGAGGTGACCTACAGCCAAGATTACTCTATCCAACAAAGCTATCACTTAGAATGGAAGGGCAGATAAAGTGCTTCCCAGGCAAGGGAAAGCTAAAGGAGTTCATCATCACCAAGGTGTTATTACATGAAATGTTAAAGGGACTTATTTAAGAAAAAGAGGAAGATCTAAACTATGAACATTAAAATGATAACAAACTCACAACTATCAGCAAGTGAATCTAAAAAATAAAAACAAAAACTAATCAAACAAGAACAGGAACAGAATCAGGGGTATGGGGATCATTTGGAGGGTTATCAGCTGGAAGGGGGAAAGGGGGATATTAAGAATAGGATAGGAAAGGGAGAAACAAAATAACTTACATGCATGACCCGTGGACATGAGCTAAGGTGGGATGGACTGCTGGAGGGAAGGGGGTTTTGGGGTAGATGGGGGCAAAGTGGGAAATTGGGACAACTGAAACAGCATAATCAATAAAATATACTAAAAAAAAATCAGAAAGCTGAGAAATCTAAAACATACTTAAGTTAGATGCAGTTCATTTTTTCTCCCTAAATGCCAATTAATGCAATTATTTGATGGCCAAAACAGTGGCCTCTTGCCTCAAGGGTAAGACCCTGTAAAGAAAGATCCAGGTTTATGCTCACTGTCCCCGAAAGTTTCCAACATTTATAAATTAAACTTTCATCTTCAAAATTTTGTATACTATGTATTTAGCAGTGATCACTCACATTAGTGGTTGAGTATTTTTATTGATCGATTCATACAAGATCATAAAAGAAAAAAAATACTTTTGTCTCAAAAGCTTTTTTATGATGGCTTTTTATGCGCTTTCTCAGAGAAAAGTTATAAAACTTGGTTCTTTCTGTTTCTATCAAACATATACAGAGTTACCTCCTTTTTTTTTTTGTGCAAGCCACAAAAGAGCCATAACCGTATATATTTTCACATCAGATGTAAAATTCATATCTCACTTGTGACTTATGCAAGGAATATAGGAAGCTCCATTAGACAGACCTACAATTTGTGTATGAATGGTGATTTGCAGTCTGGGAGCACTTTCCTTTGAAATCGTTAAATCTTTACAGCTAAGTATTCCTTCTGCCTTGACAGATTCTACACATTACCTTATTATGTGTATAAAAATGATCTTTAAAAAATACATTTAATGATTTCAACAATGGCCAAAGTTCATCCAACACTTTTCTTACTTTCTAGAACTACATTTGGAGGCACTTTTTATCCTGTCACTTCAATAGTGCATAACAAAAAGCTTGTGTCGGAATTTCAGTGTGGCTTCATATAGTCTTTACTGTCATTAAGAGAGATATTTTTTGAGCCAAATGAATAGAACCATTCTCAGTATAACGTATCTTCTGTAAGTTGCATTGCTTATTCTACATGAAAATCAAATGTGTAGAAGTACAGGTATAATTTCAACAGACTAAAATAAGGAAAAATATAACCCTGTTCTGCCTTACTGTCAAAGCTAACATTTGTCCTCGTTCCTTTAGTGTAGTAAAAATCAATGCTCTTTTTAAGCAACAATACCACTTTCAGGCCATTACTGAAAAGAAATTAGCTTTGAATAATATTAAGCAAATTAATGTTATAATCTCGGATATTAAGCCCCACTTATGTATAAAAAATGAATGGTTCATTCTAGATTACAAGTAAGTCATTTGAAAATGGCAAAAATTACTATTTTCCCTAAGTTGTCATGGATATCAATGAATATGGGGTATCCAAAATGCCTGTAAAAAGTTAGCACTGCCAGTAGGCTGAGGATTACTATTTTATTTAATAGTGAATTATGTATATCATTACACATAGAAATCTTTCCAAATAAGTTTTCAGCCACACCATCAAAGCTTTTCAAAATGTTCACATTCCAAAGCTTCTAACAAGTTGGTTACAAAAATTTTAAGATGCTAATCTTGAGGACGGAAGAAATAAAAAAAGAAGTACACAGCATTAAGACTTTGACAATATGAAAATATCTTTGTTTTTGAAGATAAAATATGCACTATTCATGACCTTACCAGTGCCTTCACATACATCATGCCTGTAGCATAACAAACTATGTGAAGTTCCACCAATGAAAAAGAACAAAATCCTGCCATTTGTGACAACATGGACAAAACTAGAATGTATTATCTTAAATAAAATAAGGCAGATAGAGAAAGGTAAATACCACATGATTTCATTTATATGTTGAATTAAAAAAATCAAAACAACAAAACAAAAATAGATTCATGGAAACAACAAACTGGTGGCTGCCAGAAGGGAGGGAGATTAAAGGATGGGTCAATTATAGTGTGAAAACTTCACGCAGTGATGGATGGTTACTAGACTTAGAGTGGTGAGCACGTTGTAAGATAAAGTCAACTCACTATGTTGTACTCATGAAACTATTATAATATCATATACCAATTATACTTTAATAGAAGAGAGCACAAATTCTGCTAAAAAAGGTACTTAGGCTGAAATAAAACATTATTTGGAAATTCCAATTTTCATAAAAGAATAAAAAAAGAAAATTTTAAATAAATGCTTGAAATATAAAATTATTTGCTCTTTTTAACTTCTAAAATTTCCAATTTTCACCTTTTTTTCTCCAAAATAAAAATAATAACAATGGGTTAGAAGGTTTATAAAGTATATAGAATAATGTGTATTATAAGAGTAACATAAAGAATGGGAAGGGAGAATGTAATTATAATATTGTCAGATACTCATTGCAAACCTTGAAGCAACCATACACACATAAAAAGAACAAAAGACTATAGTTAATAAATCAATAGAAGATATTAATAAAATATTAAACATAATATGCTAATAGAAAATAGACAAGGAAAGAAGGCAAAAAAGTAACAGAACTGATGAGACAGATAGAAAATTAATATCATAACATTAGACTTAAACCCAACTGCAGATAACTGTATTGTGTTAAGTCACTAAAATACACCAAAGGCAGACATTGTCAGACTGGATAACATGGCAAGACACTATTATACACTGTCTGCAAGAATCCCACTTTAAATATAAAGCATACACACACACACACATACATAAGAAACATTACCTGAGAGAAAGATGGGCATGTCATAGCAATAAAAAGGTTGGTTTCTCAAAAAGACATTAAAATACAAAGTCTGTAGGCACATAATAAAAGAAATTTGAAATATATGAAGCAAAATTTGATAGTACTTAAAGGAGAAATTGACAAATATAGTTGGATATTTTAACACTCTTCTCCAATTATAAGAACAAAAAACAGAAGAACAGTGAAGTGCAAAAGACATGAACACAATTGTTCCCAAACTGACCTGATATTTAAAGAGCACTTCACACACCAACTATAGAATATATATATTTTTAAAAACTGCACATGGAACATTCACTAAGATAAACTATATGCTGGGCCATAAAACAAATATTACTCATTATAGAAAGATTGAAAATTTAGAGAGTATGTTGTCAAATTACAACAGGACTAAATTGTACATCAATATCAGAGGATACAGTACTTGAAAAATCACCAAAAATTTGACATTCAAAACACACAACTAAGTAACAAAATTATCAAATATCACAAAGGAAATTAAAAATATTTTAACTAAATAATAATGAAAACACAATTTGTGATATAGTTAAAAAGTGTTTAGACATAAATTTATATCTTCATAAATTTGAAAATTTGAAAATCAATGATCTAAAAATGCCAGTTTGAAGAACTAGAAAAGTCAATTTAAAATCAAAGTGAGTAGAATGAAAGAAAGATTAAATATCAGAAATCAATGAAATTCAATATGGACAATGGGGAATGAAATGAAATAAAATGAAGATTAAAATAAAATCAAAAGCTTGTTTTTAGAAGACATCAATAAAATTGAATAACATGAAAAAGAAGAGATAAAATTCCAATTATTAATAACAAGCATGAAAAAACAAACATCACTACATCCCTATCCTAAAAAATTTAAAAACCAGGAAGGGAATATTATTAACAACATTTAATTTTACAGCTAAAACAAATTGTTAAAAGGTGTAATTTCTTTTTTTTATTTTCCTTTTTGAATTCTTATTAAATTTATCAGGGTGATCATGTGGTTTTTGTCTCTTTCATTTTGTTTATGTGATGTAATATATTTATTGATTGCGTATATTGTACCATCCTTGTATCCCTGGGATGAATCCCACTTGAGCATGGTGTATGATCTTTTTAATGTATTGCTAGATGCAGTTTGCCAGTATTTTGTTGAGGATTTTAGCATCTATGTTCATCACAATTTTGACCTATAATTTTCTTTCTTTGTTGTGTCTTTATCTGGTTTTGGAATTAGGATAATGCTGGCCTTATAAAAAGAGTATGAGAGCCTTCCCTCTTGGATCTTTTAGAATAATTTGAGAAGGATAGGGGTTAGCTCTTCCTTAAATATTTGGTATAATTCTCCTTTGAAGTCTTCCGGTCCAAGGCTTTTGTGTGCAGGGAGTTTTGATTACTGCTTCAGTTTCACTTGCTGTTATCAATCTATTCAGACTTTCTGCTTCTTCTTGACTCACATTTGAAAGATTACATGTTTCTAGAAATTTATCCATTTTACCCAGGTTTTCAAATTTCTGGGCATATAGTTGTTCATAGTAATTTCTTACAATCCTTTGTATTTCTGTAGCATCAGTTGTAATTTCTCCTCTTTCATTTATGATTTTATTTATTTGGGCCATCTTTTTTTTTTTAAGTTGCATTATTTATTTAAATTTTATTTATTTATTTTTAGACAGGAAGGGAGGGAGAAAGAGGGGGAAAGAAACATCACTGTGTGGTTGCCCCTTGTGCACCCCATACTGGGGACCTGTATCCCAGCCCAAGCATGTGCCTTGACTGGGAATCAAACTGGTAACACTTTGGTTCACAGACCTGAGCTCAATCCACTGAGCCACACCAGTCAGGGCTATGGGTCCTTTTTTTTTCTTGATGGGTCTTGTTAAAGGTTTGTTGATATTGTTTATCTTTTCAAAGAAGCAGCTTCTGGATTTATTGATCCTTTGAATAGTTGTTTTAGTTTCTATGTCATTTCATTATGGTCTGATCTTGATTATTTCCTTTCTTGTACTCGCTCTGGACTTTGTTTGTTGTTGCTCTTCTAGTTCTTGTAGATGTAGGGTTAGGTTGTTTATTTGAAATGTTTCTATATTTTTTTAGGTAGGCCTGTATTGCTATGAACTTTCCTCTATGAACTTTGCCTTCATTGTGTACCATAGGTTTTGAGGGGTTGTGTGATCATTGTCATTTGTTTCCAGAAACTTTTTGATTTATTCCTTGATCTTATTGTTTACCCATTCATTATTTAATAATATGTTATTCAGTCTCCATGGATTTGATTGTTTTTTAGGTTTTCCTTGAGGTTGTTTTATAGTTTCAAGCCATTGAGATCTGGGAAAATGCTTGATATGATTTCAATTTTCTAGAATTTGTTGAGGCTTGTTTTGTGTTCTGTCATGTTTTCTATCTTTGAAAATATTCAATGTGCATTTGAAAAGAAGGTATATTTTGCTTCTTTGGTGTGAAATGTTCTGTATATATCAGTTAAGTCCATTTGATCTAGACACAGGGGTATCCAGCTTTTTGGCATCTTTGGACCACACTGGAAGAAGAAGAGTTGTCTTGGGCCACCCAGTAAATGCACAAACACTAATGAAAACTGATGAACAACAAAAAAAAAGGTTTTAAATAAATTTATGATTTTTTGTTGGGCTGCATTCATAGTCATCCTGCACCATGCAGCCCATGGCCATAGGTTGGACATCCCCAAGAGAGTATTGTTCAGTGCTACAATATCCTTGTTGATTCTTTGTTTGGACAATCTGTCCATTGTTGACAGTGGTGTGTTAAAATCCCCTACAATAAGTGTGCTGCTGTCTATATCTTTCTTGAAGTCCTCCAAGATTTTAATTATATATTTGTGTACTCCTGTGTTCAAATAAAAAAACCCCATGTACCCCTATGTTCATAGCCGCACAACTTACAATAGCCAAGTACTGGAAACAGCCTAAGTGCCCATCACTAAATGAGTGGGTCAAAAAACTGTGGTGCATTTACACAGTGGAATACTACAAGCAGAAAGAAAGAAGGAGCTCCTACCCTTCCCAACAGCATAGATGGAACTGGAGAGTATTATGCTAAGTGAAATAAGCCAGATGGCAAGAGACAAATACCATATGATGTCACCTATAAGTGGAACCTAATCAACAAAATAAACAATTGAGCAAAAATAAAGAACAAACTGACAGGGACCAGAGAGGAAGAGGTAGGGGGGTAACGGGGGAAAGAAGGGGAAAGAGCAAGTCAAGGGACATGTGCAGAGGACCCGTGGGCATGGACAGTAGAGCGGGAATTGACTGTGAGGGGGTAGGGTGGGTGGGCAGGGCAGGGGAAAGCAATGGGGAAAAAAGTTGGATGACTATAACTGAATAACAATTTAAAAAAGAGAAAAAAGGAAAAAATTATAGGGGTGACATTTGTTAATAAGATCATATAGATTTGAAGTGCACATTTCTATGATACTAGATTTGTATATTTCACTATGTACCAACCATTTAAAGTCATAATTTCACTAATTAGCACAAGAAGAAATAGAAAATGTGAATTATCTCATATCTATTAATAAAATTGGACTTGTAATTAAAAGTCTTACCAATACAGAAAATTTAGACCCATATAGCTCACTAATGAATTCTATGAAATATGGAAGAACTTATATGCCATGACCAAGTAGGCTATAACTCAGGAATGAAAATATGGTTTAACTTTTAAAAAATCAATTGATATAATTTGACACTTAAAAAGAATAAAAGAGAAGAATCTTATATTCATCTTAGTAGCATCAGTATATGACAAAATTCAATGTACATAATCAAACTTTTCATAATGTAGAACTAGAGGGAAATTTTCTCAGCCAGAAAGAGTGCATCTATAAAAAAACAATATTCAACATCATAATAAATGGAAAAAGGCTGAAATGTCCTTTCTTTTCCTCTCATCAATTCTGTTTAACATTTAATGGTCTCTAAGACAGTAAAATAAAGCATAAAAGAAATAAAATGCCTTAGGTATAAGAAAGGAATGAGTATAACTGTCTCTGAAGATGCCATAGGTGTGCACATAAACTGTCTTAAGGCAACCACAAAATATTACTAAAATTATCATTTGGCAATGAACTAAACAAACTATGCACAAGACCTGTACTCGGATAAATCACCTGACGTTTTTAAGAGAAATGAAATATCTACATAAGTGGAGAAATATATCACTGTAAGACTCAACAGTGTTCTTATGTCAATTCTCCTCAAATCAATAAATGAATTCTATGTAATCCAGGCAAAATTCCAGGAGTCTCTTATTTTTATAGGAATCAGCAAGTTACTTCTAAAATTTACTTTAAAATTCAAAGAACACAGACTATCCAAAACAATTTGGTAGAAAAAGAACAAATTTAAAAGACTTACACACTTGAGTCCAGGTTGGTGCTGTACAGTGGGTTGAGTGCTGGCCTGCAAACCAAAGGATCACCAGTTCGATTCCCAGTGTAGGGCACATGTCTGGGTTGGGGTCTAGGTCCCTAGCAGGGGGGGTGTGAGACAACTACACATTGATGTTTCCTTCTTTTTTTCTCTTTCTTCACCTCTCTAAAAATAAATAAATAAAATCTTTAAAAGTATTAAAACTAAAAAATAAATAATTTTTTAAAAAAATCTTTAAAAAGATATACACACTTAATTTTAAGATTTTCTCAAAAAATAATAATAATCAAGAAAGAGAGGAATTGACATAAAACTGGTTAACAGATTAATGGAACAGAAGCGAGTCCAGAAATAGACCTGCATATATAAAGTCAATTAGTTTGTCATGACAATGCCAAGTAATTCAATGGGGAAAGTAATATTTTGAACCAATAGTGTTGTTACATGTGGATATCCATGTTTACTGAAATTGAAAAGATTGATAATACCAAGTACTTTCAGGGATCTAAAACAGCTGGAAATTTCACACATTGCTGGTGGAGATATAAAATCATATAATTACAATGGAAAATAGTCTGGCAGTTTTTCATACAGGTAAACATTACCTTACCTATATAGGTTATTCTACTTCTAGTTACTTACCCAGGAGGAAAAAAAAAAAATGTTAGTAAAAAACTTGTCCATGAATGTACAAAATAGTTTTTTTCATGGTAACTTAAACTTGAAAACCAACCAAATGTCCAACAGTCAACTAATGACTTGATAAACAAATTATGTCTTATACATTATTGAAATATTACTTAACAATTAAAAGGTGTGAACTATTGATAACTCAAGTTGATAGATCTCAACTATATTATGCTGAGAGAAGGAAACCAGATTCAAAAAGGGTAAGCTATATAATTACATTTATGTAAGTCTAAAAATGGTAAAAGTAATCTCAAAAATGCTTATTTTAAAATACCACTAAAAATCTTGTACATTATTTCTTGTGGACATGTGCAACAATTTCTCTACAGAACATAATTAGTGATTCTATTTCATCACATTAGTGATTTTCAGGTTATGCAATATGTAATTATTCTCATTTGTGAGTTGATTCCAGTAGTTTTCTGAACTAGTTATATCAAAGTTCCACCATTAGTTTATAAAACTTCTCATTAACTGACATCCATGCCTACAATTCATACTTTTAGGTTCCTCAAAACATCATATTTTGTCAGTTTTCTTAGGCATGAAATGGAATTTCGTTATGCTCTAAATTTGCATTGACCCTTATTGTAATGATGAACACATTCTCATATGTTTCTTGATTATTTGTGTTTCCTCTCTTTTTTGTTTATTTTTATGATTGCTTTTCTTATAGATTTTTAGGAGTTCTTTACCTAATTTGCTAGTCTTTTCAGTTATTTGTGTGACTCATAACTTCTCCTAGGTTGTGGCTTGACTTTACTTTACCTTATTGTATCCTTAACTGAAAATAAATTGTTAATGTTAATGCAATCAAATGTATTAATAATTCCTCATAGATAGCAATTTCTACATCTTGTTTGAAAAATTAATTCTTCCCTACAACAAAAACATAAAACATTTTCCTATATATATTGCTACAAGAGTTTCCATTGGTATCAGCATCTAACTGAAAGACCAGGGAAAATTGGAAACGGAGGATTATGGGAAAGGTAGGATACCTGAATGATGTTTGGTACATCATTCTTTCCATATTCTATTGGCCAGAACTTAATCTCATGCCCCTACCTAAGGGATATTGGAAACCGGGGTCTATTCACATGCCCAGGAAGAAAGGGAAATGTAAGTTTTGAAAACTTAGCTAGTTTGTTCTCCTGACGAATATTTCCATTCTTCCCACATACTGAATGCACTCACCCCTTCCCCAAGAAAGATAAATCAGATCCCACCTGTTCTTAAGCACAAGATTTCCAGATCTCCATGAGGTTCACATATGGATCATCTTGATTTTGTAACATACAAACTTAAAAGATAATTACGTGGTCTCACACAAAGATAGAACAGGAATCAATTACCCACTGTTGAAATGTGTATTGAGAAGCATAATTTCCAATGGGGCTGTACAGGTTTTGGAGCTCAAATCCCTGTTGGTATACATTTGAGAGCCTAACATTTTGTTTTAAGGTGTAAACACTAAAAGTTTTGTTACCATAAATTCAATCTTGGTTTCCTGGGCATTGCAGTCATCTCAAAAACCTAACGGGCTTCTGATCTGTTTGCTCCCACTCATTTCCATGCACTAGTAACTTTATTCAAAGTTATTCCTTAGAAAAAACTGTTAAGTCCTCATGACCCTTTTTCTCAATGTAATGGAAGCTACCCTGAAGTCATCAGGTTTGTTTGGGGAGATCAAAACTCTTAGTTTATCCATAGGTTTAATTCTTAATTTGCTCCTGTTCCTCTATGTCTTTTTATTCTTATTTCCTACTGTGTGGGATTTAGAAAAAAATTAGATTTTCCAACTGTATCAAATATGCATTGCCACAATAATGCTGCATAACAAAACACCCCAAAACTTAGCAGCTTAAATCGACAAACATTTATTATTTATCACAAGAGGAATTGGTTGTGTGATTCTGGTGATTTAGCTCCAACTGGGTTGATTTCAGCTGAACTCACTCACAAATAAGTCAGCCGTGGGATCCACTGGAGGCTGGTGAGTCTGGAACGTCCTCTGCCTAGATGATATGGATCTGCTCCATGTGATCTCTCATTCTCTAGCAGACTAATGAATTTGCTCTAAAGTCCAAGTTTTAAGGCAAGGCCCCAAGAAAAAGCAGAAGTATACAAATCCTCTTAAAGTTACATTCTCATGACCAAAGCAAGTCATAAGGCAACCCAGATTCCAAGTACTAGTTAAAAGACCATCTTCTAATGACAATATCCTGCAAAAATTACACAGTAAAGGATGTGTCTATAGACAGTGATGGAGAATTGAGGGCATTTTTGCAATTAATCTGCTTACCAGCCAAAATCCCACATTTTGCAGTCTTTCTGTTCTCATCAGTTCTGCTGACAATCCAGCCAGTATTTTTCTGAGTGCACTTTTTTTTTGTAATACTTTCATATTGAAACTAATGACAATTCACACACTTAACATTCTTTTTTCCAATTCCATCTCCAAGGCTCTGTATTTGGATTACCTTTCCAAGTTATCAAAGATGAAAGTTTTACCAAATGTTTTGCCACTGAATAACTGGGACCTCATATTCTCATTTTTGCAGTATCATAGCCTCACCCTTTTATTCTCAGCCATTTCAAATATTTTGCATCTTGTTACGTCAGTGATCCATTTCCAAATATCAATTTCTATGTTAGTAAGATCATGCTAACAGGTATAACAAATAAAACTTCAAATAGTAACATCATAGCCAGATAAATATTTATATACCATTCCTTCAGTATCCAGAAATTGTTATTTATTGTCATTGATGAGGTAATAATTCAACACTTCCCACAAAAAGTCATTCAAAGGCCTACTATCTTTTATCTTCAATCCCTGTCTTCCAAAGTTGCCCTGGGGATTGATATGAACCTAGCCAACAGAGAAAGATAGAGTGGAGGAATCACAGATTTCTGGGTCAATTTCACCATATATGATGGCCAGAAATCAACATCATGTCATGCCTACTTGAATATAAATAAAGCAAATGTGTGCCCAGGAGAAAAAATAAATGAATTTTGATAAGAGCTTAGCTTTCCAGTCTTTGCTATACCTTCCATTTGTTTGGAAAATTATAGTCTCTTTCTCTATTTTTAATGGTTACCCTATTGATTTTCTCACACATTTTTAAACTCTAAAGTTCATCTATATCTTAAATTTCCTTCCTCAAAATAAAAGAACTTTAAGATATTTTAACTCTCTTCACTCCTTCTATTTAATTACATGGCCTTCTGATTGGTAATTTAGTTTCTTCTCTTTTTATATGCTCTCTCTGTTATCGTTGGTATTATTATTTATATAGTTTTTGTAGAGCTGATAATATGTTTTATTTCCTTTTCACTCCTAAAAGACAATTTACTATATACAAAATTCTAGTTTTATAAGTTTTTTTTTCTCTCTAAGCCCTTTGGACATAAATATTCCAACATCTTCTTATGCTTTCATTATTGCTATTAGAAAGTCAGTGAATATTCAAATCATTGTACTTTTGTAGATGATCTGTCCTTCCCTCTCTGGCTACTGGTACATTTCATTCATGTTCTTCAGTCTTAGTCATGCTTAGTATATACAAATGCTCCCAATTAGCCATTATAAGATAAAAATATAATTAAATCAAAAATGTATTTAATACACTTCATCTATCGCACAGCATAGCTTAGCCTTCTTTAAACCAGCTTGTAACACAACATCCAAAAAGTGCCAGCAACATAGTACACTGTAGAGTAGCAGGTGTTTATCCTCGTGATTGTGTGCCCGACTGAGAGTGGCAGTTCACTGCTGCTGCCCATCTTATGACAGAATGTGGTCCTGCACATCGCCAGCCTGGGAAGCAATAAAAATACAAAATTCAAAGAATGGTTTCTACTAAATGTGTATTGCTTTTACACCATTGTAAAGTCAAAAAATTATTTTAAGTAGTACCATGGTAAGCCGGAGACCATCTGCATTATTTCTTGTATTTAAGGATACATGTCTGTCATCATTTCAGGAAAACTGTATGCCATTTTCTCTACAGATGTGACATAGTCTCCTTTCTCTAGTCTCGGTCTCTCACTTTTTTCTCTCTCCTCCTTTCTTTTTCTGACTAGATGGTGGCTTATTTTGAATAAAGAACTCTATCCACCACTTTTAGGAAATATTTTATTCAACAATGTTTAATTTACTGTTCAACTCATCCACTAAGTCTTGTTTTTAGACTTTTTTATTATTAATTGTAAATTTCTTTTCATTTTAATCTGCACAGTTACTTTTATAGTCATATCTTTTTAGTCATTGTTTAATCCATGATTATATTTATTCCAAAGTTTATTGCTGTTAACATTTAACATAATACTATGGTTTTATATATATTGTATAATTCCAAAAGGGTTGGATAAGAATAATAATTTTCATTGGAACAGCTAAATTAAAAATTCAAATTCCACCACTGAAAGGCAAAAATTTTCAGATTGAATCAAAGTTACATCAATTTACCATTTATTATAATTAGGTCAAAACAAAGTAACACACTAGAGAAAAAGGAAAAAATATTTGGATAAATAGGATAAAAGATTATTTAAAGTAAAAATATCACTAAATTAGATGGAGGATCATTTTTTTTTAAGATTTTTATTTATTTTTAGAGAGGGGACAGGAGGGAGAAAGAGAGGGAGAAAAACGTCACTGTGTGGTTGCCTCTTGCGTGCCGCATACCAGGGACCTGGCCCACAACCCAGGCATGTGCCCTGACTGGGAATTAAGCTGGCAACTCTTTGGTTCACAGGCTGGCACTCAATCCACTGAGCCCCACCAACCAGGGCTAGTTGGAGTGTCATTTTATTTTGATGAAATTAAAACCCTTAAAGTATATTAACTTTTATAAATATTTATTTTTAGAGTTAATCAAAATATATTTTTTTAAATATAAGACAATACTAGTGGTAATAATAGTAGAAGATGTAACACACCTCTCTCAGTCGAACAGATCAACTAGGACAAGAATTAAAAAGGATATAGAGTAGTAGTTTTCCACTCTGCTCTGTGAAGTGGAGGGAAAAACAGTAAAGTCTAGGACCCTCATTCCTACTTTAATCAGACTAGCTTTGTTTTTGACTCTTTTTTTATTTTCTTTTTTTAATGTACAAATGTTTGATAAAATATTTGATTTTACAAAAGTTAAATTACTTTAAAATTATGAAAAATAATAAAATAGTATTAAAATTAAATATTAACAAAAAGTCTAAAATCTAATTTTAAACTCTTTAAGCTCTTTTTTTCCCAATAGAAACATAACTTTCACAAAAAACTGATTCATTTAGTTACAAAGATTGATTCAACAAGTTCCAATATATCAAAATATATGGCATAGGTTCTCATCTATAAAAAGGAAAGCCTTGATAAAAAAAGGAAAAGGCAGTTGTTTGGAACATCATCCAGTAACCAAAAAGTTGTGGGTTCAATTCCTGGTCAGAACACATACCTAGGTTGTGCTTCCATCTCTGGGTTTGGTGGTTATGATCCCCAGTCAGTGTACATTCAGGAGGCAACCAATCACTGTTTCTCTTGCACATCACTGTTTTTCTCTCTCACTCTTCCTTTCTTCCATCTTCCTTCTCTAAAAGAAATGAAAAAATGTCCTCCAGTGAAAACTAAAAAAAAGAAAAAAAGAAAAATAGGACAGTAATATATGCTGGTATTATTTACCATAAATAATAACTATATCAATTATTAGCTCAATAAGTCAAAATATGATATAAATTAAATTAAAAACAGAGTAGTTAATTTAAACAAAAAAGTAACACTAAAAATACTTATTTTGGAGACAAATAAAAAAGATAAATCTCTGACAAAGCTAATCGTTTAAAAATCATTACAGCTACCATTTATTGAATACTCATGATTCACCATGTATTTTGGAAAGTAATTTATGAGAACTTAATTCACTTAATCATCAAAACAATATTACAGAAATCATTCATTCATTTATTTGATAAGCATTTATTAAGTACTGACTACATACTTAGCACTCTATGAGACACTATAGACATACTGCTGAACAAGAGAAATTATGCCACTGCCCTCAAGATATTTGCATTTTGAAGGAACAATAAATATCTTCATTAAACAAAATTTACCACTTAGTTAATTTTTCTAAGGTCACATAGCAACTTTGTATCCAAATTGTATTTGCTCCTAAACTGTATTCCTTCAAGGCCTACACTACTAAGCAAACATACAATGCTAATAATAATAATAATAATAATAATAAATAGATTTAAATAATTACTATTTATATAACTCATTGCTAAAACAGAAATTATGGATGAAGTAGTTGATTTTCTAGGGAAACATAAATTGCCAAAATTGATGCAGCAGATACTTCAACATAACACAATGAAAGAAAATAGAAGAAATTGAAAACACTGTAAAAAAACAAAAACTAACTCTATTATGGTAGTAAACCCAGGTGACTTTTTGTGAGAGTCCTATCAATATGCTAAAGAATATATAATTTCCCTGCTATTTAAGCCATCAAAAGGGAGATGGAAGTATTCTGTCATGTTTACCAAGGCATCATCCATCACTGTGATACATAATTTATCAAAGCCAGCTTGAAACAAACCAACCACTAACTCACCAACGTATAAACACACACACACACACACACACACACACACACACACCAACAAACCTAATAAACAACAGACAATCTCACTTTTGAATATTGATGCAAAAATCCTAAATTTAAAAAATCACATATGGTGAGGTTTGTCCAGAAAGTATCCAGCCGCATACTATGGAAAATGGAGACTTCATTGAAGAAGATACAAGAAACATTGTACATAGGGCAATGACACCTCAGTCCCCTTCAAAGTAGGCACCTTGGGACCTTACACAGTTCTCCCAATTGCCATCAGCTGCCCCTTTGTATTTTCCTGAATCTCATCAATGGTCTGAAATCTCTTGCCTTTCCAAGGTGATTTTAGTTTTGGGAAAAGCCAGAAGTTGCAGGGTGCCAAATCTGGGCTGCATGGGGCTTGAGTCACCTGGATGGTTTGATATTTCGCCAAATTATCTGCATGAGACTTGATGCATGAGCATGTGTATTGTCATGATGAAGCTGCCAATTACCAGTTTCCCATAGCTGCAGCCTTCTGAATAATCCAAATAGTTTCTATGGAGGAATATTCAAGCTTAATGAGAAATGTGATGCAGATTATTTTGTTCTACTTGTTCAGTCATTTTGAATGTGAAGGTTACACAGTGCACATGCTCATGGAACTGCCCCACTATCTAGTGCAGTGAAATCGTCATTGTTCACACATATGCATTCCAGTCCACTCTCCTTGGCTGCAGGTTACACTGATGCCCACAAACTGTTCTTGTTATATTAGCAATGGGTATACTTAAAGGTTATTCCAAAATGCAAGGTTCAGTCTTCATGGATGTTGTATATATGTACCTAAAAAAACAAGCAAAAACTGTCAACTCAAATCCAGCAATCTCACTTTATGTTTCATTCCTAAGGAATAAGTCAGAAAGGTGTTCAAAAATACACATGGTCTTTATCATAACATTGTTTATAATAGTGAAAAGTGCTATCATTTCTATAGGGAAAGTTATTGGGAAAATATCCTATATTATATCCTATAATTTGTTACAAGAGATGTAAGTAGTATATACAAAGCACTTTGTTACTTAAAAGAGAAAAAAATAAATCCTAGCAGACTACACAAGTAAGGACAGGCTGCCGAAGGGAAGAAGGCACTTAGGACAGGTCTCAAAGGATTAGCAGGATTTTAACAGATATGATTGGAAACACACAGAGATGTCTTTCTGTGTCGGGAACTATGGGAAGAAAGTAGTGAGAAATCACACTAAAAAAGCAGAGTAGGTCCAGACCATAAAGTACATTAAATACAGATAGTAATAAATAATCAACAGAATAGAACTAAGAAGACTGAAACAGATTCAAGTATGTGAGAACCAATTATATGACAAACACAACATTGCGAATATTGGGGGAAAGGGAGTTTTAATGATGTTGAAATAATGAGTCACATTCCTTATCTCACACCAGAAACATGAATATAATCCAGATGATTAAAAATCCAACCTTTTAAAAATAATTTTAAAAATAGTACTGAAATACTGCAGAAAATATAGACATAAACTTGGATTTATAGATAACTTCGTAAACAAATAAAAATTCAAAGTCATGAAGAAAACCACAGGTATATTTGTTTCTCCCAAAAATGTTTATAAAATTTTATCACAGAATTTTTCTTAGAAACAAAGTCTTGATGGTTCTAATGCATACAGCACTCTAAAAAATTAATTTAAACAATGGAAACAGACAAATAGAAAAATCAGAAAAGTAACATAAGCAAATACTTTAAAAAGAAGGCGCAAATGACCAATAAATTATGAAAAAAATGTTCAGCCTTCTTAATGTTCAGAAAAATATTAATTAAAATAGCAAATGTCATTTTTTACCTTTCATTGCTGACAAAAATTAAATAGATTAATCACCTAAAATGATGGCAAGGATATGTGGAAACAGTCTTACATATTACCAATAGGTGTGAAAACTACCACTATATTATTGAAAAACAATCTGGCAGTATTTATTAAAATGAAAAATGTACATGCCCTTTGATCCATCAATTCCAATTTTGTGAATGTCTGCTGCAAAAAAAAAAACAAACAAAACAAAACAAAACTTGGACTATGCTAAATGTTTAACTATAGGGAATGGCTGATTAAATTATTTTTTTAAGATTTTATTTATTTATTTATTTTTAGAGAGAGGGGAAGGGAGGAAGAAAGAGAGAAATATCAGTGTGTGGTTGCCTCTCACGTGCCCCCTACTGGGGGCCTGGACCACAACCCAGGCATGTGCCCTGACTGAGAATCTCACCAGGGACCGTTTAGTTCGCCGGCTGGCACTTAACCCGGTGATTCACACCAGCCAGGGCTGGTTGATTAAATTCTGATAGATCTATATAGTGGAATAAGATGTAGCTATTAACCAGAATAAGCCATGGATTGATCTTGGATTTGATCTTTTAACAATAATAAATATTAAGTATATGAGTTACATTTTTAAACAAAACAGACAACTTTTATGTGTATGTATGTATCATAGAGACGAAGTGCCAGATTACATTGAAACTACATTTATTGTTGCAGAAAGAAAATATTTGCAGGAGTGGGGGCCAAACAGTTCCTAATTCACTTAGTTTATGAATCTCGTTCAATGCCTGGAAATAAGTATATATGACTGTAATTTCACCAAATTACTTTTACCATTTAAACAATTTCACAAAGCTTTTAAAAATAAAGAGTATATTAACACATATAAAATACTGTTTCAGAATTGCTTTCCTGAAATATAAAATAAAGGTAACTGTTTCCATTGTAATCTAACTACGTACTTATCTGCATGGAAAGTAAAGTATATCAACCAGCACACGGTCCTTAATTGTGATTACACTTTATTGCACTCAGCCTATTAAGTGCTTAAATTACCAGATAACAGAATCTATGTTCCTAATAGTGGAAAGTATATTAACAAAATGTTTTTCCTTATTGTAGCCCCGTTCCAACAATCACATGGATGAAGGTTAATGGTTATATTCCTAGTAAGGCACGTCTGCGGAAGTCTCAGGCGGTGCTGGAAATACCCAATGTGCAGCTGGATGATGCAGGCATATATGAGTGTAGAGCTGAAAACTCACGTGGAAAAAATTCCTTTCGTGGACAATTGCAAGTATACAGTAAGTGGTCTCAGCAAAGCATTATGCCCTAGCTCCAAGAGCCAAACTGAAAATGCAAATTACTTTGAACTAAATATTGGTTTTTAGGCACATAAGAACCAAGTTATAATTTATAATAATACTTCTTTGATATAATAAAGAATCATGTAAAATTACCATACATAGAGAAATGCTCTAAATTAAAAATGTATGGGGAATTATCGAGTTTTTTGTACAGTATAGAGAATTGATAATTTGTAAAAATGAGATGTTTTCCTGGATAAGTTAAAAATTGTTATTAACTTAATCTTGCCTTAGGCTTGAAACAGGAGTCACAATCTATTGCCCATAAACCAAATCATGTTCAGCTTTTTTTTTTGTAAGTAAAATTTTATTGGAACACAGCCATGTTCATTTACTTACATATTATCTAGGACAGCTTTTTCACTACTATGACAGAGCTGAGTAGTTGTGACAGAGACCACATAATACAAAGCCTAAATTTGCTATCTGGCCCTTACACAAAAATAAAACCTGCTGACCCCTGGCTTAAATTCCTATTTTTATATGATAAATAGCCTTTACAGCCCGTGAGTGTTTATATTGTCCAAAAATGCCAAAGAGCCAACCAGGTCATGTGTATGAATTTAGAAAACCTACTTTAAAAATATCTACAATTTCCTCTTTACCTCTAGGGATCGCAAATTGAATCTACTTTCATGTTTACTTTTATAACATGTATTATACATAATGGGCAAGTGATGTTATTCTTTGTCCCAGGTGAGGAGACTAAAAAATAGAGGAATAATAATCCAGAACGTTGATATAAGCATATGCAGATGCTTCCAATATGAATGATCCAAATTGCATATTCAGCTGAATCTGCCAAGTGAATACGACTGTCAGTGTATCTCAAGATCAGTCATCCTAAAAAGCTTAACATTCTTCCCAGAGACTCTTAAAGATTATTTTAAAATATTAATATCTGAATTCAATCTGTTTTTCTTTCTTTATCTCTACCAACGGGCCACCTTTAGGAATTCAGTATTCCAACCAAATTGACTATGCACATTTTATTCATTCATTCACTTATTCAATTAATGTTTACTAAGTGCCTATTACTGCTCTATCTGCTAGCAACAGAGCTTTGAAGAAATTCATGGACCGTTGGATTAGATGAAAAGCAAACCCCACATTAGAGCAGAGCATACTCTCTGCTGTGACAAAGGCATGTGCAAAGGATTATGGGAGCACGGTCTGCTCCATTTTACTGGGATGATTTAGGGAAAGTTTCCAGAGGATTTGTACCTTAAAGGCTAAACAGGGGCAAGCATCCTGGAAGAAGGATACATGAGTAATTTAGAAGTTTGTAAGACAAATGGCAGCACTGAATTGGTTATCTTTAGGCCATGGATATTATATTTGGATGAAATCTTTACAGATAAAAATCTGATAACTAAAGATAAATGTTCAACCAGTATTTTGCTACTCAAACTACACCCCCCCAAAAAAATCTCTGAGTATCTGTTACTCTCAAGACTATTTGGGAAAAATTCCAAATCTGTATTGTGAAGAATTGTCCACACCTAAATACGAATTAGATTTGTAATCTGGGACAGAGGCAACTATAGGACGCTAATCTACTTGCCCCCTCCCCATCCCAGCTATTTCATTCATAAGCAGTAGCAAATATTGCAAGAAAAAATAGAAAAAAATTGCTTTGACTCAATATTGCTGGTGTATCTTCTGGTGAGGAGGTGTGCTACTAAGAAACAACTCTGAGCTCTCCTTGTCACCCACAGTTAGATGTGCACTGTAGGCCGGTGGGGTGGCCAGTGTGCAGTGCATCTGGAGAGTGGAACAGCGTCTGTGTTTATGATAAAATGACTTATGTCTCTTAAATTGTTCACACTCTAAAACTGGTGGCTTGACAAAAGCTAAATAAAAGAAATTACTAGCTTTTTTATGTTTTAAATTTGGGGGGAGCAGCATAGTAGGCGATTTTTACTTGTAAAATTGTTGGTAGCATGAATTGGAATAATATTTTAATTGCATTTTTGTATTTTCCACTGAATTTTGAGCTCACAGCAAACACACATTGTGGCATATTTACCTTTGCATTCTCAGTGCTAAGCATTGCACCAATAGTGAGCTGAAGAAGGGAAAGCAGGAATTATTTCTTTTTCATTTGATTGGTCATCTGGTGACTCCTAAGACAAATTCATTTTGGAATTAGGGCTCTAAGTTGGGCAAAACATCATTTTGATTTCTAGGTTTTTCTGTTCTGTAAAAACTAGATGACTAGTTTTTAATTTAATAGCTTTTTGTTTCCTAATTTTTCATTTTAGTAATTTATAAAGATCTTTATTCAGTTTCTTTTCAAACCTGTAAGCTGTATACCCTGCATTAGTTGTAGTGTATACATTTAGACACATAACAAATATAACTAACCTTCTATAATCAACTGTGAGATAGACTGGGGCAAAATAGCTTCACAGCTGTTCATGTAAAAATAATACAATAGTCGGTAAATAATAATACAAGAATAAACTGTATTTCATGTACTTACAACTGTAGACCGGCTTTCCCCCCACACTGTAGGTGGGTCAGGGCCCTGTCTAAAGCAGATGTGTATGTCGTGTCCACTGTGCCCTTGGTCTTGCTATCTAGCTGGAGTGTCAAACAATAACTAAAAAATTCAATTAACATTTTAAGTCAGCAAACAGAAGGGTAATAAGTTACTATGCGATTATTTTCCAAGTGAATAAGAACTATAGGTGTCCAGAGAAGATGCAAATGACTTCCCTTTAAGGTGAGGATTAATAATCCTTATGTTACTGAGACAAATTCTTGAATGATGAGAATTAAAAGAGGCAGAGAAGAGATGTAAAATATTCCACATGGATTGAACAGTCTGAAGAAGATGCAGGGTATACTTGGGAGACATCTAATCTGTCCACTTGGATTACAGGGATCGTGTAGAGTTATGAAGTTGTCTGGCAAAGCAGAGTGGGAAAGTTTACAGAAAGTCTAAATGAGAAAGCAGAGTTTCAGTTTTTTTGCAACTGACTATTTATTTCTATGCGTTTTTTTTTTGTTTTTGTTTTTGTTTTTGTTTTTTTCATCTGACTACAAAGAGGCTGCTTTTGGAAACCAGGCACAAAAAGTCAGGGTCAATATTTGAAGCTCACCATGGTAGATTGTTGAGTGAAAGCTTCTAGCCTTGAAGTTGAAAAAGAGGGTATATTCTCAAAGGCCTACAAATCCTAACTCTGCCAAGGTAAATCTCCTTGAAGACTGGGCTATATATTGGCTAGAAGATCAATAATCTACTAAAAACAAAATTCTCGTTTAGAGACAAGTTTGAAGATAAAGCACCCTAGGTATGCAGCTATTGCTTTCAATTCATTTTTTGAATATTTCAAAATGGGGTGGGAGAAATATGCTCCATGAAGTCAGAAATATCTGACTTTGAAAGTGGTTTCTGTCCCTTACTGTGTGACCTTGGGTACATTTCCTTAACTTCTGTTAGCCAAAAATTCCTGATTCATAAAATGAAACAAAAGAATATACTTAGCTTATAAAAGTGTTTTCAATGATCAAAATATCATCATTGATTTTATATATATAGTGTTTTATACACACACACACACACACACACACGTATACACACATATACATATACATACATGCAGAGCAAATGAGAGTTCTATAGTAATTAGAACACTGTGCCTCTCCCAAACACCTATAGTTACCTGAATCGATAAAAACTGTTAATTCAATTAATATGTCCATATGACCCATGACCTTGGTTAAGTGTTTGAGAAATGAATTCACCCATTTTAATGCTTAAACTCTTACAGCTTACCCACACTGGGTAGAAAAACTGAATGATACTCAGTTAGACAGCGGAAGCCCTCTCCGATGGGAATGCAAGGCTACTGGAAAACCCAGACCCACATACCGCTGGCTGAAGAACGGAGCGCCCCTCCTAACTCAGGTGCTGTTGGTAACTAAGGACCTGATTCGGTGGAGGTTTAAAAGCCTTTCACTTAGGACAAACTATACTCTTTTATTTTTATTAAAATCCATTTTCAATTTGTGCTTTATAATATATATTGAGAAACAACAAACATATAAGCAACTTTTAATTACATTACTTTTTAAAGTAATACATCATTTCTTTACATTTTATTAAACCCTATAAATTGATAGGAAAATGTCAGCAATTATCATAGACTCACTGCAATTTGTAACTGACTTTCAGATATTATCTGGCCTATGGCTGGTATTTTGCTGCTGATGGAGGCAACCCCAAACAGTGAAGCGACTTGTCCAAGATCGTATACCTAGTAAGGGGCTGGTGTGGAACAGAATCCTAGTCTTCTGTGTCCTGGGCAGGTTCTTTCTGTGGCATCCTGCTACCCTGCACTGAAATATCTTTTTAGTGAAGTTCCTGCACATTTACAAAACAACTTCAAATGTACTAGCTTTGAAAATAAATCAATTATATTTAATTTCAGAATAATAATAATAATTTTAGCTAACTCCTTACTTTATTTGTGGCCTTTGCAGGAAAGAGGGCACCAAATGTATAAAGTTGACATTCTGAACACAGGCTCTGCCCAGAGGCCTCTTGTCCATCATTTACCTCTTTGGGACTCAGTTTGCTCCTTTGTAAAATGAAGTGATTAAGTCAGATCATCCGTACATCCCATCCAACTCGAACATTCCCTTAATTCTAAAGCCAGTTAGGCCAAAACAAACATAATTCCACAAAAAGACAGACACATAGAACTGTTAAAAAACAATAACAACAACAACTGAGATTCATGAGACGGGAACAGTGAGGCATTGACTCACTGCCTCTTTCCCTCAAATTCTCCCAGGGATATGAGATAAACCTTGAGAAGGGACTATGGTGATCATAATTTCTACTGTCAGCATCCAAGTAAAGTAAATTCTATAAATTCCACTGGCAGATAATCCATTTGCAAAATGAATAGGTTTATCTGGAAAATGATGTCAAATTACTTGACATCTCTGTTGATAGATAATCAAAGCACTGCTCACTAACATTTAAAAAACACTTTGCTTGGCATTAAGTAGACAAGACACCTGATGGTCTAATATTTTATATTTAAAATTCATTTTGAAATGTGTTCCTGGCCTCAGTTTACTTCAATTTGCACATGCTCGGTTTTCTGTCTTCTCAATTGTTTCTTCTGATAATAAAGTTGACATTTTTGACCAATAATTTTATACAGATTCCATTTACAGGGCAGTTTTTGGTGCTATTTTGTTGGGAAGTGAAAGAAAAGGAAAACTCTGACCAGATAAATATAGTAAAAGTGTCCTTGTTATGACCTTAGCTATATTTAACCTTGAATCCATGCAGCTGTAGCCTCATCCCTTTCTGCCGTGTGAACCCCTGCTTCTCCTTTATAAAATGACTCAAATGAAAGCTTCATCTGCTGGCCGTCCTTCATGAGTTCAACTAGTATACCAAACAAAACCTGCTCTATTTAAAAACATGACTACAAGTAAAGCTCAGAAGAATAACTACAGAAAAAATCATTTTAATTTCTTTTCTAAGAAATAGTTATAATTTCCATGAAATATTATAATACAATAATAAACAGTAAATTGTGGCCTAAGTTGTCAAATAATGTTCAACCACATTAACCAAAAGCTTTTTTTTTTGGTCTAGCAGATGATGACTGTGGATTCTGTATCTAATTTTTTTATTCCATCGCAGAGTAAGGTAGAGATGGTTAACGGAGCACTGATGATCCACAGCGTGAACCAGTCAGATGCTGGAATGTATCAATGTTTGGCTGAAAATAAATATGGAGCCATTTATGCAAGTGCTGAGCTGAAAATTCTAGGTATGCAATTTCTAAATAAATAAATAGGAAAACAGTGTTGCTTCTTTCCATGTTCTAATTCTTAATATACTAGTTTTATGATGTGGCTGTACAAGTCCCTGTTTTATGACTTAAAAAAATACTATGTCTTGCTGATATGTATCTATTTTTTTAAGTTTTAGGGGACAAGTTTGTATTGGGTACAGTTTGTGCCGCAACTTTTTTTATAAGGATTTTCTAACTTCAGTTTTAAGCTTAACAAGTTTACACAATATGTCTGTTTTATGGCATTAAAAATTCATACAAGAAATCTGTGTTAACTTTCAAGGAAGAAAGTCTTGAGGGTAGGGAATCAGAATGCAGCCTTAAGCATCCTCTCCCTGCTCCCTTAACAATGCTTAATATTTTCCCCAGTGGATGCTACCTGCCGGTGGGCAAGTGACTTCCGGAAGGCAGGACTCCACAGTAAAGCACCCTCTCATCGTGGTTCATCACCATCACCACCCTACACAAAAGGGAAAGCCCTCCTGGGGCCAGGCACAGCCACCTCATAGGCTCACGCCCTTCATAAGAACATGACTAGGACAGCAGCGCTGCTTCACTGTTCCCTAGAGGAAAGATAAAATCCAGTGAACCGCCTATCCAGATTGAGCATATTTGGGCAGCTGGAATGGGTTTTACTTTTTTCCACTTTGATAATTCCCTAAACTTTGGTTGTAGGATGTTTATGACACAAAGAGTGATGCTTAAGAGATCGACAATCACTGTCTCCTAAAAGTGGGCAGGGGCCCAAGTGTACTTTCTACTTCCCACGTAAATCCCCAAAGCATAACATTAACAGAAACACCAAAGCTTTCAGGAATCTGGGAACTTACTGTATATGTGTCACCTAAATGTGATACACTGCACATCAACCTATTGATTACGAAGGTTTGAATGTAAAATATCTCTATATTGTCACTAATTCAACCAAAATAGATACAGGAGTCCATGTTTCAGTGTCCTAAACATGATCTATAAAATATTAATGCACTTTCTTATCAGCCCACATTATGACATTTCTGAGTTAAAAAGCTGATTCGGCCTTTGCCCAGTTAATTGTTTACTAAGAAACACTCATTCGCTACACATATTTTCAAAATTAATTTTTGTAAGTTCTATTCCCAGTAAGCAACCAAAAATGTTACCTGCAATTTACCCCATAAGTTTCTTCACTTTTCTTTCAATTTCTTAACCTATCTCAGTTGCATATTTATCTGTTTTATGTTGCATACATATTTTAATGTTATTGTGCCAAGCATTATATCACTATGTGATGGACATAAAATGCTTATGAGATAATCACCAAATTGTCACAATGGTATAATATATGTCTCAGATACAGTATACTTGTAGACATATATTTCAGGTTCTCTTTTAAATTAAAGTGTTCCTTTTTTAAAATTTGCTATGGTATCTGTGTCATGTGTTCTTTTAGCCCAGTGTCTTCACCCACAGCTGTACAATAGAATTACCTAGGGAACTGCTATCAAAGGTGTCATGATAAAAATACAGTAAAATTAATATAAATGAATGATCAGACCTATGTGAATAATTACCAACAATGAAATAGAACTTTTGATTGAAAGTTAAATGATTCAATTTCTTAAAAACTGCATTGAATTGTATATAACATTATAGTAAAACATGCCTTAGTTAAGACTCACAGGTAGGAAATGAATGGCAGAATTCTCTTCTCCACTGGTAACCTTCATTTTCCCATAGGAAGCCCAAAATAGACTTTCTTTGCTGGACCCTTCACCTTTTGCCCAAGGTGCTTATTAGTCTTTTGCAATTACACTTTATAACCATAATTAAAGCATATCATTTTTTAAAATAGCCTTTGTCTGTGGATTCCACATTATATGAAACTATCACCTGCTAATGAAAAGGACAACCAATTAGATAGCTATGAATTAATGTTAATTCTATGTTAGTGCCTTTTACCTATGAAGACATTGCTATGATTTTATTAGAAATGTATCCCATAAGAAAAAGTTGCAAATTATTGATGTATCATATGTTAGAGATTATTGTCATTGCTTCTGCTAGAACTAACATTTTCTTTTTAATAGCTTCAGCTCCCACGTTTGCACTTAATCAACTGAAGAAAACAATAATTGTTACCAAAGGCCAAGAAGTCGTCATGGAGTGCAAACCCCAAGGCTCTCCAAAACCAACCATCTCTTGGAGGAAGGGAGACAAAGCAATTAGAGAGAATAAAAGGTTAGAAGCTGATTTCATAATTCAAACTCAACATCAAATTTTTTTAAGTAGCAGATAATACACAAAAATGTGCAAGAAAGAGTCCTACAGTGTTGTGAAACATGTTTCATGAGCTGACTGAAATGTGGTTTTGTCTATATGATGATTAAAAAGAACCCAAAGTTCTACTTCAATACAGAGACTTCTTTGCCTCTGTGGTGTTTTGGCACCAACTGGGAATTTCACCAGATTATGGGGAAAGCAAACACTTTTGTTAAGTGAGTTATTTTTGGTTTTTATTTTGGGTCTGCAGGTTTGGGGATGCCCAAGGTATCTATGAACAGTTTTATAGCTTGTGTTCTCATTTGAATATATATGTATCTGTATCCATAGCAATACAGATATATATATATGTGTGTGTATATATATATATATATGGAGAGAGAGAGAGAGAGATGATAGATGATAGATAGATCGGTGATTGATAGATAGATAGATTCTGGATCTTTTGGATAATCACTTTATCACAGAATACTTCCAAGTGAAATCTGTGCCTATTTGCCTTCCTTTGTGAGGATTATTTCCATCATCACAGGCAAATGAGAAATGTGCAGAGGAATATATAACATGTAAAGATTTGCATTTGGTAAGTAAAGTCAAAGGGCATCACCGAGGTACAAATGGGAAAAACAAATGAGAGAATCCGAACATACCATCGTGGTTAACGTATGCCAAGTTCAAAAGTCCAATTCTCTACCAATAATTACCATATTGGTGTTGCGAATGGTGATTCAGGTTTGACAGAATAATATCCTCCGATATACTAAAAACAATGTTGCTTGTGTTATTTTAAAGCTTTGTTTTCCTTTGATCTATAAATATAGAGTTTATACTTGGTTTTATGTTTGTCTGGATCTAAGTAACATATAAATAAATAATGTAAATCAGCATTGGGGATCCATTTGAATAACTATTGAAGCAATTTTGGAATATTTTGAAATATTTGAAATATTCCTTTAAATATTTTTGTGTGTCCTTCAAGTTGGAGAAACACTAATTTAAATTGTCTGTGTCTGATGAAATGATTGGACTTAATTCAGGCCCCAGGATCTGTGCTGCCTGCAAAGGGAGTCATCGGGGATTGACATGAGTCATGTTGGGCATCTCATTTTGAAAGAGAATTTATCTCTTTGTTGGGGCCAGGGGACCTGGTGGAGGGAAGAATCACAAACTGTAAGATCAGTGTTACTTATGGTTGAATTGCATATGAATGAATTGAAACTTTTTGTATTATTGCTTATAAAAATATTTTAAAAGCTGGCACAGAATTATTAACGCAGAAGAAGAAAATTTGTATTGTCAAAACAAATAATTTACATTGCTTAATTATCATTTTTTCTGAATGTATTGAAATTTTTATATCATAGATACATATATACACACACATATGCCTTATCAGTGCAAGCTCTGCCATTTGAAATCTTTGCTCATGGGTTTCATGTGAGCCTTACCCTATTTATTTCAGTTCATCATAGGAAGGTCCTCATCAACTCTTCATAGATATCTCGCTGTGAGTTTAAAAAATAAGGTGGCATTTCTTTTGTCAAAGTAAATGTATTGAAAGAGGAAAAAAATTATGTTTTCTATTACAACAAATATAAACATAATAAACTTGATTTTTACTTTTCCAGAGGTTGAAAACAAAGTTGTAATTTTCTAGTTCTCTTGATCCATTTTCTCCTCACTGGTGACCCCTTGGGTTAGTAAGACAAACACATTGGCCTCAAACTCTGGTCACTCAGTTTTACAGATGTCAATACTTCTGGTCAAAGTGCTATTCAGTGAGCAATCTGAAATGTGAAATATCTGTGTTTTTACTTATTTAAGTAAAAGCATTATGTGACCACATTTGCTTATCATTTTGCCTACTCATATATGTTTAGGTTTAAAGTGGTTTAATTTAATAAGTTCAGAGGTAAAGTACATTTTTACACTTAAAATCAACAGGAGCACTTGCAAAAATAAAGTTTTTACTACTGTATGATTTGTTATCATATTGGGCAATCCCAGATTTCAGGAAGAATATAATTTAATTGAATGTAAAAAACAGTAAACAGTCAAGTATTAAAATAAGGGGCTAAAATTTAAATAACAATAGAATAGATTTCATAAAGCAGAGTGAGAAGACACACATAGATGTTTCAAAAACTGCACATTCTAAAAATACAAATGGAAACTTGAAAATTAAACTTTCAAAAGTATGTATCATATATCCTTTATAGTAGGATCCCAATATAGCAACTTATATTCTTACAGAAAATTTGATCACTTCTCTCTAATGCAAAGCCCACCACCATTTCATAAGAGTTGTAAATGTAATTTAAATAGAAATGGGGATATTCAAAAACTATTAAAGCTTTGAAAATGTTGCATATATATTCACATTGATACATATTTAAATCATGATTTATTATAAAATAAGTATATTTATCATTTATGTGAACTACATTAAATATGTTCCTCATTCATCCAAACAAAAGCAACCAGAAAAATAAAACTTAAATGAATTAGCCTTGTCCATCTTTCACAATTTTCATAGATTTGGGGGGTTCATTCCAAATTAAGGATTAAAACAGAAAATGGCATTTTCCTATATGGGCAAATAAAAGCTAGTTTTATATTTGGGGAGGAAAGTTAAAGTAACAATATATTATAAGGGAAACATTTAAATGTCAGAAATATAGCATTTCAAAGTGAAATTATATTAGAAGCAACGGCATAAAATATAATGAAATATTTCAATTGCAAGAAAATATTATCTAATCATCTGAAGACATACCAGAAACTCAAAAAATGAATTTGAATCTAGGGTTAATTGCAATTTTACTCTAAACTGTAAATACAATGTTGTAGCAACTGAAGGTTAATATTAAATCATTTGTTTTATCAACAGAGTGCCAAATAACTCATGGCTTATCCTTTTCTGCCAAATTTTGGGTTAATCTTTCAAGTTTTGTTTTGTTTATTTTGGGGGGGTCTTCAACACGTAGCTTTTGGTGTATGTTTATCTATTTCAGTAAATAAATAAATCATTATCCTAAAGCTTAAAATTCAGTAAGTTAATAACTAGAATATAATAGGACTTTCAGGAAAAAAAATTGACTAGCAGATAAGTTACCTGCTTATATATTACAAAATATTTCATTTATTTGGCCATAAATGATACATCTAAAGTATATAAAAAGCAGATTATATTAGAACTTGTGAATTATTTGTAGTTGCTTGCTATTATATCATAGAATGAGTAGTTTATATAACAGAATTTTCAATATGAACTGCTGTTCCAACAGTAAATCATATTAATAATGATGATGACTGCTTAAAGTATATGGCATTTATAATTTGCAAAGCACTTTTATATTGTAGGTAACAGCATAATCCAGTGTATAACAAAAATTGGTCTTCTTGCTTATTCCACAGATAAAAATGTGGGTGTGCATTATACATGGCAAAATATAGTACTTTATTTCCTTATTTGTAAAATTGGTTTCCAAAAGAGTAACCTCATTGGGTGTGAGAACTGAATGAAACTTTATGTGTAAAATACACTGGCAGGTGTGTGGCATTTAATTAGTATTTGATGAATGTTACTTGTATGATAATGATGCTACTGGTGGCGGTGATGGTGGTGACGATGGTATCATTTGAACATTTGAATTGTTGAATATTGGCATCAATTTTTATCAGTAGTTCTGGGAACTTTTACCACTCCTGTTCCTGGTATGGCCATTCTCAGGGATAAAAAAAATTATTCAACCTTCCCTACCCCTAGTTCAGCATCTCTGAGACAGTTTCTGTACTAGCAGGCTGAACATTTGTTTGTTCCATGATTGGCATTATAGGCAGTGCACAAATAGGTGAATATCCCCAAGGAGTTCGTGGAAATAGAGAAGACTTTTAAAGACATTTTTTACTCTTTTTCTTTTTCTCTCCTTTTCCTTTTAAGGAATCTCCAGGTTTTGCCCCATCACTTTTAAAGATCACCAGCACATATCCATTTAGGTTCCTTTATCAATCATGTCCATTTTAATACTAAAACTAATACGCTCCAAGAGTACTAAGACGTGAAATGTTCTATGGAGAATTTCCCCGTTAGTATACTTTCATTCAGAATGTTCTGCTCATCAAACTCATATTGGATTTTCACTTGAGCTCATTATTTCCATTACTTGGCCATTAACTTTTGTTAAAACATAATCACCCAGAAGCACTCCAGCAGTGCACAAATATTAAGCTTTCATTATTTCATGTACAATTTCCTGTACAAAGTGGACAAAGACAATCTTGGCTAAAAGGAAAAGCACATAGTTTTTGGTAAAGGCAGAGTTTATTTTGTTTTTTTTTTCCATCTGTACATGTATATAGCGTAATTGAACCCCATAGAATATGACATGTATGTTTAAAAATTATTCACAATTATTGAAATGTCAAACTCGCTGAAGTGCCAATTTTCATTTCTAGGCGGAAGAGGATACCAGTTACAGAGATAACAGACTATAATCAAATGGGTGCTAAAGAAATTATGTATCCAAAAAAAAAATTATCCTATGCAAGAGCACAGTATTATTGAATAATTTTTCCTTTATGGGACTATAATCTAAGAAAAGACTTGTCCAGAATCCCTAGTAATAGTTCCCTGCTCACCAAAGGAGCTTCAGAACAGCAGAGTTTTCTACTTACTCATTTAACACGCATAGAAAATTGTACTTCAAGTACCCATTAGTTGACTTCTAGTGGGAATTCATGTTGTGTTCATTAGGCAACAATGATCAGGCTCACATACTGACTCACAGGCATATGGAAAAATATATATTCTTAGCGTAAGCCCTAAAGGACACTGTTACTGAGAGGAAAACTGGGCCTTCTTTCTTCTCCCAAGGAAGACGAGGTATTCATGGGTATAATTAGGGTCTTGTTTCTGTCCCTTTGTTTCCACCTACATGCTGTGCTTGCTAATGAACAAGCTGTTTTGTTGCTTCCTTTGTGACAATGTCTTTTACATATTAAGAACATAAAACAATACAGACCCTAGATATCTTGGTTTTTTTTCAGTACCTAAGAATCGTATAATGAGGGAAAATGAGCATTCATATATCTGTTGACTTCCTTTGTAAATTAAAATCTGTACTTTCAAAGGAAATAAAATGATCAAAATGACATTAGCTATTACAATAGCTGGCTGCATAAGATTTAATACCTATGAACTGCTTACAATATCTGATATGTTATCACTCTGGGATGGTGGCTTACAGCTTCACAGGTCCACCCACCTTAAAGAGATGAGAAGGAATGTTTAGATTTGTCATGGCAGGGTTAGGATACTGACTTCATGATTTCAATGAAAACTAACTGCACAAGGCTCTGCCTGATTAACCTTCAGCAGCTTCCCTATAAAATGCTACTGAACACAATAGGAAAAAAAAAGCAAAGTTATAGCAGCCGTGTACATTAGTGAATATAGATAAACAAATACTTGGCCTTTAGGAGAAATCACCCCTTCAAGTTAAAATAGACTCAATTAAGAAATTTTCAATGGTTTGTTTAAACCAAGACCTGTAAACTACACCTAGCTGAAGATAAGAAGCCAGCAGGAAGAATCTTCCACTGACCTCCACTTTATGCCCATACCTACTAAAGTCAGAAATAGGGCCTAGTCACAAAGTTTGGCTTGAATTTCTCAACTACATGGAAGCCACTCTTTAGGTCACAAGATAACTCTCCCTCCTGCATCGCTAATCCAAAATATGTTTTTAAATTTTGAATCCAACAATGAGATGAGAGAAGACATCAGCCCCAAGATTTATAATGTCAATAAATAGTAATATAGAGGAGAACAGTGAAATGCACAGTTTCCATAAAGTATTGAATTCTATATACTGCTTCTAGCAGAAGAAGGAATACAAATTACTTCAAATTTTCCAGGATTCAATTTACCTCTACCTACTGATAATGACTAGAGGATAGGAATCAACAAATACCTCACCCTCCCCTACCTATAAAGCCTTCCAAAGTACAAGTAGGCTAAATTCAAACTACACTTGACCCTCACAATTTCCCCAAATATGTTCATCTTGTCACCTTGTAACCTTTAACCCAAACTTTCCCCCTTTCTCTCCTCTACTTCCTGTAGCATGCTGCTTGGCCTCAGTAGCATTTGAAATACTAACTAAAAGGAACAGACTCTCTTATGTTTTCTCACCATTGGAAATGCTCAAGGATATACAATTGTCAAGAAACTGTCATTAGTAGGAAATCACATGAATGATTTAAGTTGACTTCTTAGTTTCAATTTAGTTCTCAGTATGTACTAATTCACAACTTTCTAATTTAGATATTGTCATCTCTGATTTACAAATTTTAAAATGTAAACTCCAAGGGACTAAGTGACTTGTTCAAGGTCATCCATCACAAAGCTTTAAAAAGCCAAATTTAGTGGCAGTCAATGATTCTATGATTATCTTAACACTCAAAATGTTTACCAATGATATTGTATTTCAGTCTACATGGAGAATGGTGATGGAATTCCTTCTTAAGGTCTATGATCTTTCTGAAAATGATTCAGCTTCCTGTCTGTACCCAAAAGCTGCAAGATCAGCTTCTTAGGCAGTTTTCTGTCACACATGCACACACACACATGCATACCCTTCATATATGATCAGAAATAAATAATTTAATTTGAATCTAATTTTCTTTCCAATAAAAAATTCTGGGTCCAAACTGAAAACTAAGTGACACAATGGACAAAATTTAATATTGTCTTTATTTTTGTCTGTCTTCATCTTACTTGATGGTAAAATAGACCGTATCAGTATTGATTGACATCCAGATATAAGAAATGCTTAATTTGTTTCAGTGACACATTGATCGACAGATGTTATAGACAAAATATTCCCAAACATGCATTATTGTGATGCTTCTGGGCTGTGCTTTCATATTTTGCTATTATAGATCTATACTTTTTGAGGAGTATTTAATGATTTTAAACTTGGCCTCTCTCAGACAATGAATAATCCAAAATAATTCAAATTTATTGAGTAACAATGTGTACATACCATACCAAATAGTTGAATGGGAATGGGAAAAAAAATAATTCTAACATTTTCCAATGATTTATTTTCAATAGCATGTTTAGGTAATATAACAACAATCACAAATCTTCAAATTAATGACATCCATTTAAACACAGAAGACATTCATGTAAAAAACCAAATTATTGGTTTCCATTATTTTCAAAATTAAAAATCACAGATAAATCTAAAGATTCTTCTTCAAAGACCTTCAAACAATTTTTGTCCTGATCTCACCACAAGTTTGTCTCTTGTTTCTGCTTTTTTAATTTAATTTGTAAGTATAACAAAACAGTTCTCAACTCCCAGGAGAGATAATACTGAGGAAGTCCTTTACTTTAAGCTGTAAATGACAACGAAATAGTTCTGGTTCTATTGTGCTCTGAACACTTCCAGTTTGTGGCTTTACATCTCTAGCTAATTATCAGCTTAGCAAACAGTTCATAAATTCTACTTCTAACTACGGTTCATTTACCCCAGTTACTATAAATTGCTGCACAAGTTGCCTGGTTATACTCTTCACATAGCACGACTTGAACAAGCCATTAATTCCTTAAAGGCTTTTCTTTTCCAAAAGCCCCCCAGACTACAACTTTCAGCTTAGTTTGTCCTTAATACAAACAACATCCAAAATACTGGGGAATTCAAGCATCTAAGTACATGCTACTGACTGATCCTACTACCTCCCCAAGTGACTCTTCAGTGGATATAAAATAGTGAAAAGGAAGATTCTGAGGATGTTTAAAAAAAGTATTTATGACAGAGAGTTGCATAGTCACCCCTTTTTAGTTTTTGTATAAATCACAACCTAATTTAACTGTGGTTTCTTCATAATGGGAATTAGATGGCTGGTGACTAATTGGTGCATAGACAGAACGATAACCTTGACAACAATGAAAAACAACGTGCAAATCATCTCCACTAAAGATAACCTAACAAATTTTTTCATTAGCATGCTTGTTTCTCTTCACTTGAATAACAGAGTTATTTATGAAAAACTAGATAGACAGATTGATGAATGATAGAGAAGTACATTTTGATTTGACCACTATTTTATTTAGTTGTATCTGGCGGTTTCAGAGTACCGATTTATTTTTTGTTTTTCTCTCTTTTCAATTGTAAATAGTAGTTCTACATCTTCTTTCCCTAGTGTCATATGATAAAGATCCTGCTCTTTTCAGTTAAAGTAACTGCAGTGAAATCAAAGCTTTATTCAACATATAATATGTGTAAGACACTATGTCAGTTCATAACAAGATTAAGAAAAAGAATCCCATACCCCAAGGAGGCAATGTCTAATGGGCAATAAAACTAATATATATACAACTATAATACAGGATATTTAAGGTAATAATAAAATAGCATTATTCACACAGGATAATTAATAGATATTATGTAGGCATTATCAACTGAATAATTAAGATAACAGTAGCAATAACTAACTTTTATTGAACACTGTCTATTTTATATATGCATATTTTAATCTTCAAAATAATGTAGTATTACAAGGAATATATAATCGCCCCTGCTTTAAATAAAATAATTGGGTCACAGAGAGATCGCCTAAGCTCACACACATAGCAAGTTAAAGGGTCAGACACAGAGTCCAGTTCCCTTTGGATCTCAAATTGCTCTTGGTTTATTACTCTGTATAAAAAACTTTGAGAGTTAAATAAATGAGAAAATAAAATCCAGATGAAAAAAGAGGGGAAACTTCTTGAATGAACTGCCATTTGAAATGGTTCTTGAATAAGATTTTGACACATAGAGGCAGAATATATTTTAGAAGGTGAATTCAAAATTTGCAAAAGCATAGTCATGAATCCAGGACACTTTTGTGAAAAGTAAATACTATTATTTGGCTATGGTATATAGCAGGTGTAGAAATGAAAATAAGCTGGAGTGATTGAATAGCTAAGAACAAACTGAGGAGGACTTGAAAAGACAGATTGAGTTTATGCTTAATTTAGCAGTCAAACAGTAGTCTTTGAGAGATCAATTCACATCTATTTGGGAGCATCTACTTTTATTTTGTAACTCTTTTACAGAAAAACACACACTAAATATTGCCCCATTCTTACGCTCCCCCCAAAAAAGATTAAAGTGACGATTTAAATATAAAACATATAAACAAATAGTATTTAAATATCTTTTTTTGGTATATTTTATTGATTATGCTATTACAGTTGTCTCATTTTTTTTCTCCTCTTTATTTTCCCCTCTGCCCTGTCTTTATTTTATCAATGAGCTGGAAAGAAAGTCAGGAGGAAATACTGTAGCCAGGATCAGAGCTAACTGTCGTGAAACCAAGGCAACGGAGGCTGGCTTTCGCCTCGAGGGCATTTACTGACAGTATGAACTTTTATACGTTGCTGAGCTTAGGAGGGACACAAAATACAGAGCACAGCTCCTATTAAGACCTAGCCCATGGCTACCTATGAAACATAAAAGTGAACTAGCTATAAATCAATCCATCAAGAAAACCATGAGGAAAATTATCTCTCTCATATCTTTGTTCTGAATGAAGAGGGCAAATCTTTTACTTAGACTTTGTTAACTATAGGACAGTAACCTTCACTGATGCTATGTGGGTGGCCTGAATGAATAGTTCAATGTAAGAATTTGGTTAAGGTAGTTCTTAACAGGAAGTGAACCCAGGCACTTGAGGTACACCAAAGATTGAAAAGCAAAGTATCAATATGTAGATACAAGTAAATAAAAGTTGCCATGTAAAACAATAAAACTCTTTAATCTCACAAAACTGGAAAAAATGTAAAAACTCGAAACAATAATAAGGGCATTTAAAGTGTCCTAAACAGGGGTCCCCAACCCCCTGACCATGTGTCCTGTTAGGAACTGGGCTGCACAGATGGAGGTGAGCAGCCCGGTGAGCTAGAAACTTCACCTGTGTGTACAGTTGCTCCCCATCATTCACATTACCACCTGAGCTCCGCCTCCTGTCAGATCTGGGGCAGCATTAGATGCTCATAGGAGCAGGTACCCTACTGTGAACTGCGCATGCCAGGCATCTAGGTTGCGGCTCCTTATGAGAATCTAATCACTGAAGATCTGAGGTGGAGCTGAGGTGTGATGCGAACACTGGAGAGCAGCTGCGAATACTGAATACCGATTATCATCAGCAGAGAGGTGTGACTGCACAGGGAGCATAATATATCAATTCCTTGCAGAATCATATCAAAACCCCATCAGTGAGTGGCAAGTGACAATTAAGCTTCACCTGGTGGCAGGCTAGGAAGCCATGCCCCCACCCGTCTGTGGAAAAATTATCTTCCATGAAACCAGTCCCTGGTGCCAAAAAGGTTGGTGACTGCTGTTCCAATTATTTGGAAATATTATTTGGAAATAGGTGAACATATTAATGTTAGAATTTGCTAAATTTCAGTCTGTTTAAGTGTCTAGTACAAATTAAATGTGCTGTTTCCAAACGGTTAAGGAAGTAAAAATAATAAAATAAATTAACAAATCAAAAAACAAAGAAAAAAATTGTACATATTCTATATCAAATGAAGCACAAGTAGAAAGTATGAAATAATTTAATAAAAGTAAACCCCAAGTACCAGAAATTTCTACAAATAATGAACTGAAATAAAATCCTAGCAATCAGCTGTTTACAAGAGATGTGTTTATAGCATAAGGAAATGGGAAATTTGGAAATTAAAGAGTAAGAAAGGATCTATCAGTTAAATATTAACACCCCCAATGATAACTATCAATATCAGAAAAAGGAACTATAAAAAAAAGATGGTCACCATATGATTAAAGCTTAAAGTGATCAGCAAACATCCATCATAGATCGCCTCAAAATATGCAAAAAAAAAAAAAAAAAAAAAAACTTCTGGAAGAAAAATAAGTGAATCCACTATCACATTAGGGGAATTTAACACATTTCCCTTGTATTTCAGAACTTAGAGGAAAAATTATGACTTTAAATATATATATATATGAAAAGAAGAAAGCAGAAAATAAAAGAGCTGAACATCTATTTTAAGTTAGGAAAAAGACATGACACTAAACTTAAATAAAGAAATCAAGAACATAACAAAAGCAAAACAATTAAATTAGAAACAAATATCAAACATAGATGGAGGATTGATAAATCCAAATTTCTAACTATCGCTCCTTTCAAAAAGCTAAGAAAATTTGCATATCTGTAATGATCAAGAACATGAGAGAAAACATCAAAAATATTAACAGAAAAAAGGGAAATATAAGCAGAGATTCTGCGGACAAATTGAAAAGTAATAAGAGAAAATGAGGAATAATTGAATGTCAACAAAGTTGGATACTAATATAAAGAGGATAAGTAAAACCATAATTTCCCAAAGTGACTCAAGAAGAACTGGAAATTCCAAATAGTCCATTATTACATTAGTAGTTAAAAACCTTCACACACACACACATGCACACACACACACATACACAACTCTGGGCCTGGATGATTTTTTTGGAAAACTCTATCAAACAAATGAAGAACAAATGATTTTAATCTCACAAAGCTATTTCACAGTATCAAAAAGTGGAAATAACTTTAGTAACTAACTCTAACAAGGATAGTATGAGAAGTAAAAATACAAACTAATCACTCTCATGAGCATAGATATTAAAATTTTAAACAAATTTTTTGTCAGTAGAAAACAGAATCTAAAAAAACATACTGTATACCTGGCATTTGTATCCTTCTATGGGCTTTCCATTTCCAGTCATGGTGGGTGAGGTATGCTGTTTAGAATACTAATGTATGACAATGGGCATAGAATGATGCTAGGGGTTACTTTGGGTGAAATTTGTCACCATGTTGGATGGAGTTGGTCTCTGTCTTTTTAAGCCATAAATTTGGTCAGGTGGTAGTCTTTCTTACTGACACTTCCTGTAGTTTTTATCAGTTGCTGCCATGTTGCCACATACTTTCTCAAAAAGGAGGCCTTGGGATTGTTCAGGGAGGATGAATTGCATGCTTCTGTGATTAGTAATGTTAAAAAATCATGGAACAGACTGACAGTGACTGAGGGGATAATGGTGGAAAGAAGGGGAAGTGACTAGTCAAAGAACATGTATGAATGACCCATGGACAGCTGTGTGGGAATTAACTGTCGGGGCGGGAGGTGAGATGGGTGGAAGAAGGCAAAAGGGGAAAAATTGGGACAACTGTAATAGAATAACAATAAAAAATGATAAAAAATAAAATCTCTAGGTAGTTAAAATATATAGTTAAATTTATCCATGAATAAAGTTTCCTAAACTTCAGGGGCAGGTAGAGGTAGGTTTACAGTTGCAATGCAAATAAGACAATAATTAATAAACAATGATACAAGAATAAACCGTTGTATAGACTCACAAATATAAACCTACTTTTCCCCACCCCTGTATGTTATACCTAAGGCCCAGTATTCTACAAGCTGCTTGCTCATTCCCCTTTTCTGATGCCAGAGAAGTGTTGTAAGTGTTATGTTTTCAAGGGCTTTTTGAAAGAAATATTTTTAGATTCCGTGCAAAGCAATTACAGAGACAAGTGGCTTGGGTTTTGGATTTTTCATAGCAACGCAAAGGCTTTTTGTACTGTCATCGGTGTGCACACTGGCAGCATCACTGGACTGATAAAATGAATAATAATGATGAATACTATTTAATAAACACCCATTGTGTGCCAAGCTGTGTTATTTAATATTTCAAGGACGTTATTTCTCTGACGGGTGTTTTCAAAGGTGTTGTGAGGTATGTATGTATGTGCACAAATGAGTAGATATGGAATAAGGGTAGACAGTGTGAGAATATCTGAGTACAGATCTGATTATGAGATTGTGCTTCTCTAGAAAAAATATGTAGAATGTGTATGGCTTATCTGTAATTTTGTTTTCTATATTACTGATCCCTCCAAAGGAGCAAGTCACTTGATAAATGCATATTTTGAAGCTTTTAACATCTATTTTAAGATACTGGTGGACATATAAACTTTAAAATTCACTTTTAAAAAAGCTAAGAAAGAGTTGACGTAGTATTTAGGAAATCGTTGGCATCCCATTTCACACAGTTATCAGTAAGTAAATAAAGTGGAAAGATTATTTTTTTTATTTGTAAGATATTTGGTTGGACCCCAATTTTATGTTTTATTTATTACTTGTTGATATAATCATTGATAATTAAAACAACTAAATAGAAGTGAACATCATCATTCACTAGTTGTGTGGTTTGACCAATCATCATCGTCATCATTGATAGCATTTATTATGGGATTACACAGGGCCAAGAAGGTCTTCAAGCATCACACGTATCAGCTCATTCAATCCCACAAACTGGTTTTCAATCATCCCCACTTCACAAACAAAGAAATCAACTGTGAAGGTATTAAATCATTTGACCACAGTCACGCAGTTAGTAACAGGGTATGGCAAGCATCACACCTAGTAAATCCAGCTCCAGTTCTTGCTCTTAAGCACTTAATAAAGAAATGGTGTCTGTCCTCCACTGAGCTTGCCTATCTTTCTATGCCTCAGTTTTTTCATTTGGAAGGTGAGGCCAATGATAACTAACTTAAAGGGTTTTTGTGAGGTGCTAAAATTCTGTGTATTGCCTTAAGCAGCGTCAGTGTCTAGCATGGGGACATGCTCAGGAAGTGGCCACCACCTGCTCTCGCCATCAGTATCATTAGAGAACCTGTGAGAGCAGGTTGGGTGTGGTCCTCAGCTGCCGCGAGAGACTGGGTCTTCGCATTTTACCTTGGAGTCTCATCTTTAAAAAGAGAGGTAAAATCTGATTCATTTAGTTTGTCCTTCATTTATTTATAGTCGCCTATTATGTGCTGAGTCTGTCGGCTCTTTTCTTTCCCCCAGAAATAAAGCCTCTCGAACTGCTCAGGGTAGTGTTATTTCCCCAGCTACCCACACAATCCACACCACATTGTTTAGCCTATGCTTTCTCAGAGCCTCCGAACTGGCTTCTCTTATCTACCCTTATCCTTATGTAGCAATCTCTATTCAGCAACCAGAGTTTTCATTTAAAACGTAACTTGAATTGTGTCAGCTTACTTGTTGAAGCCTTCCAATGGCTTCCTCCTTTATCTAGAGTAAAAGGGAAACTCCACACCATGCATGACGCCCGAGATCCGGTATGAGCTCACCGCTACTATGCTTTTGTCCTTGTCCCATCACTCCCCTTCCTCATAAAAGTCCAGCTCCCCCTTCAATCTTTCTTCCCACTCTGTGCGCCTACTAGACGGATTCCTGCCTCAGCGCAAGGCCCCTCCTAGCTCTTCAGGTTGAAGCCCTACAGCCCCAGAGCACAGCACGGGTGTCTCCTTCTATCAATAAGTGTCTCGGTTTGGGATTTCCTTCTCTGAGGCACTCTTTACCCTCTCTGTGTAATAAAACCCACATTTCAACGACTTACCGCACTCTGAAATGTTTGTTTTTATTTACTCATTTGTTATCCGTTTCTCTCCCTGGAATAGAATCTCTGAGAGGCAGGGGCCTTGTTTGTCTCTTATTTAGTAACCCCAGAGTCTAGACGTTGCTCTGCACATTATAGAAACTAATCAATACTTTTAACTAAATCTGTTGGAACAACACAGATGCCCAAATCCTCTGCAACTCCTGCCTTTATGTCTTCATGACAGCCTCCCAAATGTGAGTGAAGGCAGCAGTTCAAGCTAAATTATTAAGGACATTGTGAGGATTAGAGAAAAGAGCAGCACATACCACTCTGAATTTTTTTGATAAAAGATGTTCTAATAAAGAAAGGGATCGTGTTATGACCAGTCTTGTATTATTCACATGAAGATCTGAGGCTTTTCTCTTATGTGGTTAAATTAAAATAGCATGCAATTGAATCAGAAACCTGTAAGCAGAAGTAGAGTCAGGTCCCATCGTTCATTTAAGAAAATTAACCAAGTGGCATAGGATTTCCAAGATACTTTCTTTCATGTTAGTTTAGAACCTGATTCTCCAGTCACCCCAGTTTTCAGGGCTATCACTAAATTAAAAGTTGCAGCTGTGAGGTGTGAGCTTTCTCATCTCTACCTCATTTACCCAGCGAAGCATCTGCAAAGCCTCTGCGGGTGGTTTGAATGCTAATGTTCAAAAGGCAGCCTTGGAGGCAAACACCCAGCTGTATTTAAGGCCTGCATTTTCCTGCTGAATGTGTCTCTAGCGGTGTACCTTTCCGGTGCCCAGACTTTTAAGCACCATCCATATCAAGCGCAAATCAGAACACTTTTCACAAACCACTTAATGCTATTTACAACCCACAAGTAAATCATTTTAACTAAACCCTTTGACATAGCTTTGCTCTCCAAACTGTCCCTATCTAGTTTTAAACACTATTATAAAATTGCTTTAAAAATTTAGAAGGTGGCATACCACATTAGAGTTGTTATATCTATATAAATCATGCGTGTGCAAGAGAGCTGTGTTCTTCCCCCATACTGAGATCAGTGCTTAAAATGTGATGGGATCCTTCTCTGTGTGTACATGTGCGGGCTGGGAGGAGGGGCGTAGGAGCTAGTATGTACGCATTCACCTGTGCATCGGGTTTTAATGCAGTGATTTCCAACCTCCTTTCTGTTGAGTTGGTTCAGGGGCTTGTTACTTAAAATGAAACAAACGAGATGTGCTCTTTAACATATAGACTCTAAATGCCGTCATTTCTGGGTTTCTCAGGACCCCTACTCACCTTGGCTGCTTATGTCATGCAGAGTTTTTAGGGTACATGGTTATGTTTGAAGGAAAAAGTTAAGTTCCATGCCCCTGCCTCATTTTACAGGTCGTTTATGTGTATATGGGCCTCTTCGGCAGTGATAGACAGTTTCTGACTCATTCTCCCCCAGCTGCCACCTTGGAGTTGAGTCCTTGATCAGCCACACATTTCATGGCACTGCAGGGTTTGCCCAGAGCCCATGGTGATTCACAAGACAACAGAGGTGGCTCATTCCTCCCCTACTTTAGTTCTCACCGAACTGGCCTAGCTGCTGGCAGCCCTGTCTTTCCCCCTGGTGCTCCCAGGCTGTAGCTTGTGTTGTTGATCACTTCTGGAAGATGCAGGTTTTCAAGAGCACACCGCTCTTTAATTGATGCCTTTTATGAAAGGAAAGATAATAAAATGAGTCTGGGTTTTCAGGCTCTTTCTACAATCTCTACAACTGTAACTTGAGTTGGGGGCACAAGCTTGAACTCCTGATCATGGCTCAACAATGTTTCCAAAACTGGTGTAGTCATAAGAAGTATACACGGATCTTATTCAGAATACAGATACATAGATGATTTTCTCTGGATTTTCTGATGCAGCACAACTAGGGTGGGTCCCATGATTTAAAATTTTTATTAGAGCACAGATTCTTAGGCAAGTTTGAGAAGCAGCTGTTCAGGACTAGCATTTCCCCCAAAGAGAGTGAACTGAACAGCTTCCCATTCCTGGTTCGCACCAGTTAACTCCAGTTAAGCAGTTTGTTTATAACTTGTGTCAGGGCCTTTGTTTACATGAAACCAGACATACTTACTTTCTCAAATAATGGGAATTCATTGTATGGTTACATCTGGCAATGAGAGAGTCAGAAATCTCTCAGGTAAAAAAGTTAAGAACAGGAAGGGGACCTGGGTCTCCAAGAGACTGAACTGGATAGTTGTCCCGGATCAGGCAGATCCAGAAACTTTATTAGCTCTGATTCATGGCGAACCCCCAAGTGCTCCTACCTTGACTGGAACCTTTCTTTTCTTTCCACCTCTGCATCTCATTGTGTGTCTTCTCGCTTCTCCCCCTGATGGCAACTGGATGACTATTCACACTCCCCTCTGAATCGTGCGGAACACATGACTTTAATCCAATCTCTCTGCCCCTCCCACATGTGCTACATGAATAACCAGTTAACTTATGCTCTGACCCGGGGTCAGGCCACAACCTTGGCATATTGGAGCAATGCTCTAGCTAACGGAGCTGCCTAGCCAGGGACTGAAAGTGGCATTTTTAAGTCTGTTAGTTGCCTCACTATCCTTGATTTTTAAAGAGTAAATATTTTTAAGCGGTTTCAGGCATAAATTTTGCCTATAAACTTTTATAAAATGTTTAAATCATGATGTTACTCTCCTAATCACTGGACTACAGACCTGTGTGTTAGGCAAACGGAGAGGTGATGTGGTGTCCGGGGAGCCAGCACACCTCCCTTTTCCATGGCATCCCTACATTTAGCTTCCCGGTGACCCACACCAGAGAGACTGGAAGGGAAACGGAAGCTGGGAGGGGGGACTCTTCCTCATCCCTTTTGGCAAGTATATGTAAAAATTAGTGAATGCAAACAAATATAAAACACTTTCATTTCACTGATCTAAATATCTTAGCAAAATGTCTGTATTGTGGCATAATTTCTCCACTTTGCTCATTAGGAAAGGGTATTCTATAAAGAATTAATAAGAGGATATGAGGTAAAAAGCAAAATTCCAATGTAGAGAATAAATATATACTATCGAATGTTTCTCTCTGAAATTACAAACTGCCTTAATTTATATTGAACCTCCGAAAATAACCCAGAATGTATTTTTGGATGGAAGTGTCTAGAAATCTTGCTATAATTGTTCTTTATTTATTAAGAATTCATAATGTGCTGGAACCATCTAGTGCAAACCCGTGTTTAGTTTTCTGGTGTCTAGATGTGCATGATGAAAGGCAACTTCTTACGCATCACAGTTGATCTTCATGCTATATATGCAAATATATCTGTAATGTGCATGGATTCATTCTGTATAGTTGATTTCAAATTTGTCTCTTTTTAAATAGTTGTTATTAAGGAAGAGGTTCTGTTTGAATATCAAAGTGTAAAATGATGTTTGAAGTGGATTGACAAATGTGATACTATTTCTTCCAGCACATATGCCCCCAAGTTAATAATTTAGTCTCAAATTTAGGCTCAGGCCGGATTTATAAGGCTTCATATTTTAAATTACCTAGCTGTATTTCTGATGTCTTCTCAAGCCTGTGAAAGAAAATAGTCACTGAAAATACTTCAGACTGTTTTTATCCACATACGTGCCTTGGTGATATATTTAAACATTTCTTCAGGTAATATGTTTCAAATATTTTTTAGCAAAGAACTATTGTCAATATCTTTATCTCCAGTCATAATAATTGTTTTAACCTTTCATCAAAATTATTCTGCTCCCCATTCAACAGAAACCAGAATATGAGGTAGAGGCCCAGGGTACCACGGTGAGGTCTGTGGGTGCGGAATTAGTTATGGGCGGGCTTAACTGGCTTCATGGGCAATTCCACTTGTGTACTTGCACAGAGCACCACACTCAACAGGGTTCCGTGTTTGTTTTATCATTTTACTGTTATGAAATTGAAATTTTTAATAATTTTTTGAATAGGCTCTGCATGATTTTATTTTGCACTGAGCCCCACAATTTTAGCCACTCCAGTCGCTAGACTATTTGCTTGCTGTGTGGTCTCAAGCAAACTATTTAATCTTTACAAGCCCCATTTTCTACCTTCACAAGAGAAAGAGGGTAATCATATTCATTTTACAGATTTTTGCAAGAATTAGAAGAGATGATGGGTTCTTTATGTTTAGTACAGAACAGTATACAGCTCATATTCAACACCCATTATATTAGTCACCCATTATGTCATTGGCTGATATACATGTCCATCCAGGGATTCTTTCACTGGGAGCCCTTCACATTGGCTAATGTGTGGACATGTCCCATACATCCTTTGAAACCTGATCTTCCTCCTACCTGGACTTCTGTCACCATTCCCACCATTTTTCTACCATCCACAGGCTTGAAATAATATTCTTCCTTGACTGATTTCTCTCTCCTAGGCCTTATTGGTCACAAAAACCTATAAATACTGACTACTACATCATTCTTGGACTATCTCAGCCTATTGATTTAAATCCAGTTTCCAAGTTCACCTATACTAAAATATAAGCTGTGTATCTTACCATGCAAAATTAATCCACCTACAAGGTAATTTTCTATCAGTACCTTAGTCTGCTCCAAAACTTTTACTGGTATCTCAGAGCAATAATTCTCCATCACTTTCCATGTAACTGCTTCTTGTCATGTAACCACATGGAGAGAGAAGAGAGGAAGTACATTTAAGTTCCATGCTTACTTAAAGGTAAATAAAGAAGCCCCCACAGTTGGTAGGGAAGATTCTTCAAGCCACTAAAGTAAACGCAGTGGCCAGAGAACAGTGTCTAGGAAGCTGTTTCCTGAGTATGGAAACCCAGCTTTCCCTAACTCTCTGCTCTTCTTCATTTGTTTTTCAATATCAGGCTACAGTCTTTTAGGAAATAGGAATCAACAAACTTTAACTGGGAAAAAAGAAAACATTATTTTTCTTAACCATCAGATACTATATAAATTCTCTTTTTCCAAAACCACTCTGGGGCAAGAAATACCTATGTAATTCTAATGGACCATAATCCTCGCAATGCTGTCCATATATTCAGAAAGCAAATGTTCTGCAAGGTGAAAGAAATCTTAGATACCATTCAGTCCAGCTTCTTCATTTTATAGATAATAAAACTGAAGATAAGAGAAGCAAAATGATTTGTTCAAATTTTGTCTCCTGTCTCTCCTAAATTCCAGCAGTTTTTCCCAGAATGCCATACTGCTCTTATATAATGAGAATCAGGTTTATTTTCCATGAGAATAAAGGGAGGTTAGAATTAAAAATGAGAGGTTTTCTGGATGCAGATTGTCATTATGCCTTTATGGAGGAATGTTAGTTAAAAAAAAGAAAAAAGAAAAGAAAAGAAAACACAGAATAAAAGAGGCTATTCCTGGAAATTGACTGAAAGGAGTAGAAATCATAAAAAGCTCGAATGACAAGCAAATGAATAATGTGGTAAGATAAATCAAATTTTAGTACCACTGAGATCAAAGCGACGAGTAGAGTATCGGGAATGACAGATGATCTTTAGATTTAACATTCATTGGGAAATCATTTAGAAATCTTGAAACAAAAATTTCTTTAGAAATAATAAATGTAGTGTTACTTAAATTTTTGGGGATTGAGAGATTCATGCATTGTCACAAGATGTATTATTAAAAACATCTTTTCATATTTCAGGTAATGAGACACAATGCACATTCCAAATTGAAGGCAAAATCACACCCTCAGTTATTCTCATGTATTTTTTTCTTTAATAGCAGGTCAATTGAAATTGTGAGTGAATATCAAAAGAAAGACTTGAGCACTATAAAAGAAATTTAATTGAGGAGCATTTAAAAAATCTTTCATTTGTCCCATTGTCACAATTACCAACATTTTGTGAAGATGAGCTAGCTCATAGGTTAGCTTCATGAGCTAAAAGTCATCTTCTATAAACGGACCCCATATTCTCTTTCTGGTCTGTTTGCATTATTGATTAAGCCTAGACACACTACTGCAGGGTTTTAAAGCTTCTAATTAGCCATCTCAGTATGAATTATAGCTATTATATGCAAAGAGGTTATGACATGAGTATTATTCATCTTTTTTTAATATTCAAAGGTGACATAAGAAGTAGTTATTATTTGTAGTATATAAATACTGGTATCAATCATTACCCCTGACTTGCAGAATACTTTAAAATATGAATAATATTCAGATCCTAAGCATATGGCCTTTTCAGGTAAGGGAGTTCTCTACTGACTAGGATACCCATATTCCCAACAGCTTGCTGTATCCTAGCATGCTGGGTTGCACTTATCTGTTCCTTGGTGTTTTAGATTTACTTTATTAAGAAACATTAGTCCCAAGCATTGTCCCTATAATTCTCCTTACTGGAATACTATCCATTTCAGATCAGATTAGTGTTGGCACCCCCTTTACCTTGAATGTAGAAGTTATTTTTTGGATCTTTCTGTTTCTGTACAAACCACCTCTAAACTTAAATATTTCAAATGATAACCATTTAGTATTGCTCAGCAGCTTTGGGGGACACCAGTGTAGTTATTCTGCTGAGTTATGACATTTGCCTACAGTCAACAGCAGGTCGAGTCAGAAGTTTTCCTGATCTTAGTTGGTGTTTTGCACATCTCTCGTTGCATCTGTCTCACCTGTCCAGCACAACTGGGCTGACCTAACTCTGGCCCGCATACGCTGTCATTTTCGAGCAGGTTAGCGAGGCTTGTCAACTGGATTGCAGGCAGGGTCTTAAGAGAATGAATAGAAATCTTGCAAGGGTTCTTAAAGCCTAGCCTCGGAATGCGCTCCGTCACATCTGTTGCATTCTGCTGGTCAAAGTAAGTCACAGAAGCAACCCAGATTCAGAGTAGGGAATAGATAAGTGGGAGAAACTGCAGAGACACATTGCAAAAGGGAATGATGGAGGGATCGGGCAAAAAAGAGAAAGAGAAAGAGAGAGAGAGAAGAGAACTCATAGACCAACAGTGTGGTATTTGATTGTGGGAGTTGGGGGGAGATGGAAGAGGGTATAGAAAGGATAAATGGTAATGGAATAAATATAATAAAAATAAAATTTAATTTAAAAGAGGGGAATATTTAATACCAGTTTTAATACCAGTAAATAATTTATCATAGACCTATAAGAATTTCTACAGAAAATTTATTGTAATTACTTTGATTATAGTTACAAAAAGAAATTGAGGCCTAAAGAGTCAAGCGACTGATAAGTTAATGGCAGAGCTAAGGTGACCAATCATCCTGGTTTGCCCAGGACTGTGCCAGTTACAGAACTGAAAATCCCACATTCCAGGCAAACTGGGATGATTGGTCACCCCAAGCAAGTATTAGGATTTCCTGATGCCTAATCTGTTATTCTTTTCAGGACACAAAAATCTCCCTTGACACTTAATCTAAGTGACTGAGTGGCGAGTAGCACAAGACCAACCTACCCAACTACCTCTGTGCTCTACTCGCGTGCTTGCTTATATTTAATTAGTTATTTTGTCTGTTATACCCTGTTTTGTTTCAGGGGTTTTAAGGTACCTTATAAAGCAGGGTACGTCATGAGGTGATAAATACGTACAACTACATTGCCGTTCTTCAAACATTCCATGTACCTGAATGTTTCTGAATGTTTATTCTTTCTGGTTTCTGCTTACTCTCTCTCTGTCTAGAATGGTCTTTACTTTTTTTTTTCTCTCTGCTAAAGTCATTCAATTTACAGTTTCCAATTACCTTCTTTGTGATATATCCCCACCTACAGAATTAATCACTATCTCCTCTGTGTTCCCAGGATACTTGGCCTATATTTTATTCACAGCACTTATCATGTTGGTTCCACCAAGTTATCTGATTATCTGACTTCAGTGGTTTGCACCTTTTATCTCTTTTATTTAACATAATCCTCCACATCTAGAATGCAGTCAGTGATTTTTGTTGTTTTCGCTGACTCAGTTAATGAACAAACTATTTTGTGTGTTTGGCTTTTCTTTTTTTGTTTTGTTTTCTCTTTAAATTATTTTTTTAATTTTTCAATTATAGTTGACATACAGTATTATATTAGTTTCAGGTGCACAAAATGGTATTTAAACATTTACATAAGTTATGAAATGATCACCCCAATAAGTCTAGTACCCATCTGACCCTATACATAGTTATTACAATATTATTTATTATGCTGTAATTTATATCCTTGTGACAGTTTCTATAACAGGCAATTTGTACTTCTTAATCCCTTCACCTTTTCACCCATCCCCCCAACCCTCCTGCTATCTGGAAACTATTAATTTGTTCTCTATATCTATGAGTTTGTTTTTGTTTTGCTTGCTCATTTATCTTGAACAAAGTATTTTCTTTTGGTCTACTGCAATGCGAGCATTTTATTTTCCATTACTAAAAAGCCCCCACCCCTTTAGCTCCAGTTATTTATTTTATACATTTTTATATTTTATCTCAGTGTAACTCCTGCCTCAAACAACACAGCTCCCATTCCTAATCTGCCGATTTTTGATTGACTGTGGGTTCTAAAGCTAGAAATTAGTACCAATAATTTTATTTCTAACCCAGTACTGTACAAATTCTGTGCTGCAACATGAAGTGGCTTCGTTTGAAGTCTTGTGTTCTGCATATGCTCTTCTCAGTACCTGGTCTGGTCTCCAGTATCCCAGGAAATACTGAGCCCACAATATGACTCTTCCGGGACCTGACCCCTCTGGAGGGCTTTCTGTGGCCAAACCCCTCCCTTTACAGTTGGTGCTCAGCACACTTCTACTGTATCCCCTATCTTTTTATATTATCATTAAATGCTTATTTATTTATCTCATTCCTCTGCTACTCTGTAAATGCCTTGAGGGTCTATCTGTGGAGTATTTGCTATTGTTCAATCTGGCACACGGTAAGTACTCAACCAATCTTCATTTATTTCATGATTAGTTAATTAAATTAAAGAGTTTAGCCAAATACACAGTTTCATAGGAAGGTATTATATAAAGAAAAATAATGTTTTAGACTCCCTCTTGGTTAACGTTATGTGTGTGATAGTTTTCGTGTCTCCGGAACAAACCACATCTTCCCCGGAACTTGGCAGCATGTGTAAATACGAGGCTTGTTAAGTGAGGAGGAAAGTCCAGCCACTGGCTCATTAATCTGTTTAATTTGCTTAACCTGAACTTACAACTTATATTTAGAGTCTAATTTATGAATAAGATGGATTTACTACTTTGCTTATGGCAACACAGCTCCGATACCTGCAAATCATCAGAAAGATGTTATTGAAGATACAGGATTTTATCCACTGCTGGAATGAGTGGTAGGACTTGGTTTGGCATAAGAAAAAAAGACCCTTCAGATAAGGGAAATAACACAATCTAATGCATGAAATGGAAATGGCACAGTGTGTTCCTGTGACAGTAGGACTTTCACATGAATAGAATATGGGATAAGAACAAATAGGTGTGAACAGCCCTGATGATGACTGAAGCTAAGTTGGGATTTGTCAGCTCAGCACATTAGTATATATAAGTAAAGAGCATAATAAGTAACATTTATGAAAGGTTAATGGAAAACACTTGTGACAGAAAAACACCATGGGGTCTCTTACCTTTAAACAAACATGGTATTCTGGCTGTGATGGACACAGACCTCAAAGTGTAAAGTTTGGAGAAAATGCTACCAATGCTTCATCAGGGAAGATGAAGACATAGAAAGAAAATAGGGACTATGGAATGAGAGAGATGAGAGAAAATCCTGAAAATGTAATTTTCTAGGGTTCACAAAAAGAAACTTTAAAGAAGAAAAGAAGTAAAACAGTGACAAATGTAGTAAAAAAAAAAACACCTCAAAAATTGAAGAAGAGAATAATTTAGGATTTATCAAGGATCTGATCATCGAGAGAAAATATTTGAAAGAACAGATGTTACTAAAATGTATGTTTTATTATATATTTTATACATCTTAAGGGATAAAATAGTTTACTCATGAGATACTTTTTATTAGTATTAGTGACCCTGGGTCACAGGATATGACTTTCCCCCTTCTGTGTTGCCAGCATTCTCAGCATTAGCACCAGACATAATGTGACTGATTGAGAGACACGGATTCTGTCTCTAACTAGCTGTGTGATTTCCTCCCAGATGGAATAATCAAATCTTTAAGTTTAAAGGTCATTTTACTCTCACCCAATATAAGAATTCTCCCTCTAACCTCCTTAACAATTAATTTGCTTCACCTTTCTAGATGCCAAAGTGCCTTGTCTCTAAAGTAATGCACTTGAACTTCCACCTCTAACTTCTGATTAAATGAATTAGAAGATAAAGTCACTTCGTGAGATCCCTTCAACTCACTCAACATGTACACTGTACAATATTTGAATCAATACATTATTTTTTAAGTGAAATATTTTTGAAATATTAATAAACTCTTTGAAATCAATAAGTAAAGCATAATTAGTGTTAGTACATTCTCTTTAGACTTTACTTAAACTTAGAGAAAATTTTGGCAAAAAATATTAGTATTTTTTGACACTTCAATAGTTGCAAATGAATGTTTGCCAGCTTTCTTCCCGATTCTAGCATTTTGCCTAATTCTGATTTTACGCCTCAGTAAATTCTGAACAACCTGTGTCTTGCAGTATATCGTGTACTAATTTTGCTCTGACAACCTTGTAATGGGAATCTGAACGCTTATTACATTTTTCTTGTTAAAACCAGAAAAAAAGTATTTCAGATATTTACAGCTCTCTAACCTTGCCTCCATGAGTAGAAGTCTGATGTAGCTATTCCCTTTTACTTTGAAATCTCATTTTTAATAACACTGTTCCACACTTGGTGCTGCATGTTTCATCTGTGAACTCACTCACCTCTGGAAGGAGCAGCCACCATCCTGTAGATTCTAGTTAACTCCAGTCAGTGGAGGGTTGAAGAGGAGAGTGCATTTTAATTACTTATATTCTCTCTAGCAGTGCTTGCAGATGCAACAAGGCACCTGGAAGCTAGTATTAGATTATCCTCTTCATTTGGGGGGAAATTTCCACTTGAATGTTGTTTGTACCATGAGGAACCCTTGACTCACGCTTAGCAACTCTGATAGGCTAAGGATGATTTCCTCCAATATACCCAGAGGAAGTCATAGAGACATTTAATTATAGCAGATAATATAAGGAATGAAATATTATAAAGTAAATAAAACATGTAAAACTCCTTACAAAGTCATAGAATTTATTTTATATTTTGTTTTGCCAAGTAGAACTGGAAATGGTCAAATTATCTGCTTCTCATACATTAAAACAAAACAAAAACCAAAAAAAGTAGGAAGCTATGAGACACAAAGCAGAAAATGTCATGTTTAAAAGAGTACTTTTCAGGTATCCTAGTAGAGTCAGGTATAGGAAGAGAAAGTTCCAGAACAAATAGTCACATATAATATCTTTTGTTGAGTACTTACTAGAAAACAAGTACTGTCCCAGACACTTTGCATATACCATCTAATTTGACCTCACTGAGGATGAGTAGGAATGATTATATTAATTTTTCAGGTATGAAAACTAAGATGAGGTTGCATAACTGGAACTAAGACTAGTTAGTGACAAAACTCAAGTCCAGTTCTTGGTTGCCTCAAAAGCCTGTACGCTTTTGAGAACATTATATACCTTTGTCTGAATAGGAATAGGAATTCACAAGACAGACGAGAGAGATTGACTGAAACAGTAGTTGCCAAGGCACAGAAGCTTGGGGGAGGTTGGAGGACAGGTTGTGACGGGCCAGGTTTGGGGTATGGCAATCCGAAACTTGAGAGATGGACAGGAACCTAATTTGAGCATGCTTGAATGTGTCATACTAAGTTCTTTGGTCTTCGTTATGATGGCTAAGGCAAAATCCTGAAAAATATTTACCCTAAATACATAGCAAAGTAGTAAAAATTGACAAAGAAATTCCTCTGGAAGAAAAGCAAGTTGAGCACATGATCAGGTAATTTCAAAAAGAAATTAAAAATTATAAATAAACCTAAAAATCAATTCTTACTCTCATTTTTAAGGAAAAAAGCTAGATACCAATTTGCAATTATCAAATTATCAAGGAATTTTTGAAATGTTAGTGCTTAGTTGCTGATGAGATAGGCCCCATTTATCCTGTGAGTGGGAAGTTACATTGTTAAACATTGCTGGAATTGCTAATATATACCTATAGGTTTCCCAACGATTTTACTTCTAAAGCTTTACCTCTGAGTGTACACGCCAGGGTTTATTTCAGTAATGTTTATTGAAGCATTATTTATTATGTCCAAGAATAAAGAGATAATAAAGTTATTGATTATTTACCCATTACATTCATGTCTTTGAAGTACATTTAAAGCCGAGGCTGTCAAATGTGGCAATGAGAAATATCTATTTAACTCTCAGACACATTGTGTTTAGTCTTACATTGTTTTTAGAAAATTTAAAATACAAAAATATTTGCATAAAATTCAAGTTTTCCAGTTTCTCTTAAGACATTACAAACCCAGCCTGCTCACAATCATCAGATCTGAGTAGTGGCTTCTTCTTTCAATGAGTCGTGAGTTTCCAATTTGTCAAAAGCTTTTCCAGTCCCTATTGTCTGAAACACAATGATACCTAGTAGTTTTACCTTTTTTTTCATAGTATTCCCCTAGCCTCATAGGAATTTGTTTATAATATAAGGTTATAGAAATGAAGCAAAATAAAGTATATAGATATATAATTTTATATGAAGGAAAGTATAGCAAAGTATTAACAAGAGTAATCCTTAGGTGAAGATAGAGTCGATGTTAAATTATATTAGATAGATAGATACATCCATACATACATACATATATACCTCAGGTGTTGTCTTTGAGAATGCGAAGGTGATAGCATCTTTGTGGATGGTTTGATCCCTCCATTTTTAGATTTTGTCTTTCGCTAGTTTGTACATGAATCTTGTGTATTGCTTTCTTTCTAATTAATTAAGAGAGCTGTGGTATCCTTCTGCAAACATATATGTTCCTCTAGCCTTTTGGTCCCATGTAAATTTTCTCTACTTTACTTGCACACTAGCATCTCCATGTAATAATTTACATTGAACTAGGAGAAGAGATGCTACTTGACACAGACAATAGGAAGCAGAGAAGAAAACAGTAAAGACAGGGCAGTGAAGAAATAACCATGATGTAACGTGTTCTTTGTATCTTGCATTAATTTAGGTATCTATGATCCTTACCAAAACCAGAAAGGCAGGTTTTATAAATATTCATTTTCAGTTGAGGAAACTAACATTCCAGGGTTAACTTACCCACAGGGCTTACTTAAGCAAAAACGGTTTTCATAAGCTTGCCCAGAATTAGTCCGCACTAAGGGGGAGAAGAGATAGGACTGGGGCTCAGAGGCTATTTGACTTCCAACTTCTGCTATTTCTATCACACCACTGTGTCATGAGGAAGATTCCAGGCAGGAGAATACCTGGGTTTTAGCCGGTGCTTCTAGAATAGATACATGAGCTAGAATTATAAGCAAAGAATATGCTGCACCTGTGGGACATGAGACATTTCTTTTGGAAGCAAGAGGCAAATGCTGAACTTTGTGAGATTTCCAGCAAATCAAAGAATCCTTTGGAGACTTGTTTTCTGGAACAACTTGCATACCGCATAGCAACAGAGCTCGAAGTGTCATAGTATTTGCATCTCCACAGACATGCCCACAAAGTTTAAAGTGTTTACAGGTACAAATCTTTAACAGAAGGAAAAGATGACACTATAAAATTAGCATAAACATAACAATTTCCCCCACTGAATCGCCTATTATTGTGAGTCTGCCTTTCATGAGTATTCTGGAGCTCATCCTCTACCTGGTCTTCACCCTCCCTTCTTCTTCATCTTTTTTTTTGTGGGGGTAGGGGAGGGGGGTTAGGGGTTTTGTACTGAGGTTTAATGGACATATAATGTTACACATTGTGAAGTGATCACCACAATAAGTGTGATTAACACCTGTATCATACATAGTTACAAGAAAAAAATGTGTTTTCCTATGACAAGGACTCTTAAGATCTATTCTGTTGGAAACTATCAAATACGTAATACAGTATTATTAACTATAGTCACCATGCTGTAAATTACATCCTCATTTAGCCCAGCCCCATTCCTTACCTCTGGCAACCACCAATCAGTTCTCTGTATCTATGAGCTTGTTTTTTGTTTGTTTTTAAAGATCTGACATAGGAGTGAGATAATATGGTATTGTCATTCTCTTTCGGACTTGTTTCTCTCAGCATAATGCCCTGAAGGTCTACATGTTCTTTATCTATTCATCCATTGCTTGACCCTTAGGTTGTTTCCATCTCCTGGCTATTATAGATAACGCCACAATGAACATGGATGGGGTGCATATATCTTTTTTGTTTTTTTTTCCTTTTGAATTAATGTTTTCCTTTTCTGCAGGTAAATACCAAGCACTGGAATTGTTGGACCATATGGTAGTTCTATTTTTAATCCTTTTTGCGGAACCTCCATATTGTTATTCACAGTGGCTGCACTAATTTCCATTCCCACCATCAGTGCAGGGGTTCTCTTTTCTCCACATCTTCATCAACACTTGTTATTTCCTATGTTTTTGATAAAATAGCCATTCTAACAGGCATGAGATATCACTTGTGGCTTTGATTTGCTTTTCTCTGATGATTAGTGATGCTGAGCATCTTTTCATGTATCTGTTGACCCTCAGTATGTATGTCCTCTTTGGGTTAAAAAAAAAAAAAGGTCTATTCAGTCCTTTGCCTATTTTTTAATTAAATTATTTTTGCTATTGAGTTGTATGCATCCTTTATTTATTTTGAATATTGCTACCTAGCAGATATAAGATTTGCAAATAGTTTCTTGCATTTAGTAAATTGCCTTTTTATTTTATTTATGATTTTATTTGCTGTGCATTTTCTGAGTTTGAAGTAGTCTCTCTCTAATAGAGAATGTTGTAAAGTGACATGGTACTTCTATAAAATGCTATCCCCACCCAGACAATGTGAAATTAAGTAACCTCTTATTATCAGAGGCACCTGAAAAAATTTGCATAACATCTTACTTTCAAGGTAGTTCTCCTACCACCTCTGGAGTCCATCGACTCTGAAAGCAATTTAATATTTTTGGCAGTTGGAGGACATACTAACTACCATCTTATGTATTTAAGCCTGATAAGTCCAACTGTTCAAAAATAAATGAATTCACCCATATTTAGACGGTTTGGAAAGTGAACTTGGGTTTACTATTTTCCAAACATAGCTTAGACATTAATGAAGTAGGCTAATAATAAGCTTAGACTAATAAAAGTATCCCCAAGACCACTTTTCCCTCACTCCTGTCTTGCTTACACACTTGTCAGTAAATTAAGGTTTTATTTCTTTCATGCCAGGTATCCTGCAGATTTTGAGGAAAAGAAAGGTCCCTTGTGTAAAATATAAGAGTTTCTGACAACTGCTAGATAAATTCTTATTTATTAAAAATAATTTTCTTTCTTAGCATGGGGTCAATAGACTTAATGAAAAAAATTTCATGGTATAAACAATATTAAAATATACTAATTACACAAATTCCAGAAAATCCCAGAGTGTACTGGGTTATAGAATACAAGGCTTGTTTCCAGATGCTATAACAATAGTTTTATCCTTTTTTTCCTAAACAGATTGGTGGTTGCTAAAACAGGGTCAAAGCAAAATAGAATCAAGTATCTGAGTGCCATACTGACAACCAGTTTTGAGGGTTGAATAGAAGTTTAAAACAAAGGAGGAAAACATTTTATTGTATAGACTGGTTGAAGTATAATTCTATCATCATTTAGTTGATAATTGTACTTCTTTATTTTTCTATTACCATGAATTCACCAATTAATAAGTTATTATGAAAAACTTATGTATAAAACCGTAACACTTATAAAAGAAAGCCTTCATTTTGAAAGACTTTTTAATAGTGTAGTGATATATATATACCACTGGATTATTTATGTATAAATGTGTACACACATATATAAACATAAAAACTTAGGTACATACATATACATACTTGTGTGCTTAATACCAAGCTATTTCAGGAAAAGTAATATCACATAGTTTATAGAAAGCAGGATTTGTTTTGGGTGAAATCTGGAAAGCTGAGTAGGGTTTCCCTGAACAAAAGATAGTGAGGAGGAGCCTTTCTTTGTAAAACAAAAACAAAAAAACTAAGTAAAATTAGTAAAGGGCCTTCTGAGCAGATTGGCTTGACTATGGTGCAAGATTCACGTGCAAATAAAGATATGGAAAGATTAGAAAAAGAAGTTGAGATCATACTAGGGGAATCCCTAAAAGCAAGACGAAGGACTGCATTTAACTTTATAGAGAATAGGGAGATTATAGGATTTTCAGCATCGTCTCACAAATATTATTGAGCTTGGATAGAAATCAAGGGATTAGTACTATGTAGCAAAAGAATACATAAAAGACAGTATACAATTGGTTTTATGAAGACATCACCAGACAGCCACATATGAGGTAAATGGAATTGAAGAGACTGGAGGAAGGGAACTGATGTCATAATCAGCTGCACGGTGGGCAAGGCAGCTGGAAGGAAGAATGAAAATAAAAGGTTAAATGGGATAGACACATATTTCTATCACAACGTCCTAATGAATAATTAAATCCATTTATTATTTCAACTCTTTACTTGACCAAAAATACCTCTGAAAATAAATGTAACATTTTAAATACAATTGTAAGAATTAGTATGCAAATTAATATTTTTCAATAACATAGGGTTATTTTCCTGATACATGCTTTGTTTTCTAAATTTTTAAAAAGCAAAATGTAGTCCAGTTTATAATGAGAACATGCACCAAGATTAACTTTTCTTACCAGATACCATAAAGTACATTAGAGAAAGAAAAACAGAACAATCTATTTATAAGCTATATAATGTACAGCAAAGCACTGAATCTAATTTGCAATGCATTTTTTGAAATTAATTTTTTTACAACGTGAGAAAAGACTTACATTTGTTTATAAATAGTACCTTGAAGTGCTCTGTATTTAATTAAATGTCCAAAGACAAATCTGATTGCCCTGATGGCACCTTCAGAATCGGAGACTGATAGAAGCCACGGGGTCAGGGGGGCCATTTGCCAGAGTGATAGTGAAATGTGGGATTGATGTGGCTTCAGTCTGGGATGTTTTATTTGAAAATGCTTAGTCTCTGGTAACATCAATGATGCCATTTTTATTATCTTTTAGCATTTTTGCATATGCTCCTGAAAGTGCAGCAGCCCACTGAGTACTGAATTAAAAAGAAGATTTCAAGCCATATACTTCACGAGACTATAGCTCTTCCTGAAGTGTCATTGTGAAAAATGTGAAGCCAAAGTACATTTGTAACAGACCACGGCTATATAGGTGTACCGAGGGAGGGAGAGAGAAATACATTAGATTTAAATGTGAGACCTGTCAATATCAAAGTGGCTTATAAATGACACCCAAGGTCAGATATTTGGGGGATGGAAAGTGGAAAGTTTAGACCAGCCTGACTTTTGTTGGACTGTAGATACAGTTTTAGTTAAATTATTCAGTTAGCAATTCACTTTGGAAAATGACAAAATACAAGGACAGAGAAACTGGGTGAAATAGACCGATGAGGCAACATCTCAAAAAGACAGGGCAGAAAGGATGAAAGGCATATATCAGCGAACCAAGTTATCTTTGGGATCCAGAGACATGGCAAAGAGATTTATTTGTCCCCGAAGCAGTCCTCAGAATGAAAAGTTTCATTCATAGTTAAAGAGAGTTTAACAACTCCAACCTCTTTCCATTATTTATTATTTCCCTAGCGGAAGAGATAATAATATTTGTGTTTACCTCCTGCAATGTTTTATTAACTTTTTCTTTCTTGAAATGTCTTTTGTTTCTTAATTGAGTAGTTTCTTACCGTAGTTCTTCTCTCACATTTTTCTTAAATCAAAATTGTGTGGAGAAACTATTTTCTAAAATACATTTCAGCCCTGCCATGATTGCCACTCTGAATGTTCATAAATATTTTCTCTGTCCTCCGCACATGGTAGGACTGCACCTTTCTGCTGACTTGAAACTGGGACTCGTTTTGGCCAAAGAAATTGAGCAGAAGGTACTTTTCACCTCTGGGGAGGAGGTTTAATAGCCAGGGGCTGCTTTGCCATTTTTCCCTCCCCTCTATTGCCAAAATAAACAGGAGCTGCCAACAACCTAGATGATGATGTTGAAGAAAATGTAGGTCAGTGCTTCAAGCTGACCCTCAGTGAACATGGTCAAGAGTAAGGGAGAAAGGACCCTTTGTAGGATATAGATACCAAGATTTATAGAGTTTATTTGTTATTGCAGCCTGGTATATATCACGGATGATAATAATAAGGAAAGATATATATATATATTTCCATATACACACTATATACATACATATATAGAGTATATAAATTCTATTTTTTATTTTAAAACATGAATTGATAATACTTATTACCAGACACCACAAAAGCTACAAGCATACCTTCATTGTCTTAATTTCTCCTAAATTAGTCCAATGTTAGAAAATTTTTGATATCTGCTTTTAGATATGGTAGAATACTTTTTACAATTAACTTGTTTGTATAGTGTTATGAAACTTTGTCAGTTACATTCTCATTCCTCATAGCAAGTGTTATAAAAACATGAGAGGATGAGAAACAGACAAGGCACATCTTTCTTTACTTGAAACCATTTAACTCATTTTGAGATTGATCAAATGGCACCATTAAATCTAAAGAAATGAAAGTTTCAAATTAATAGTTATGACAGAATTTTAAGATGGATACAAGATAACATAATTAAGGGACAAAGGAGACCTTTATGACACAGGTAATTCACTAACACCTCCACTTAATGATCCTCTGGCTGAAAAATTAAGAGCCCCACAATGCTCAGGTGACATATCTATCTCAAAAAGAAAGGAAAATCAAAACAGCATTATAACAAAACTTTTTGTTGCCTCAGTGCTAGTTGCTAGAGAAAAACATAGAGAACTGCATTCTTTGTTTAATGTGATTTGAATCACTTATTACTGAAAGCAAATCTCATCCTCTCTCTAGTACTATGCAATGTCTTTCTGTGATCAGAGCAAATGTTTTATAAAGGGACCCAAAAAAACCCGGAATTGTCTTCTGGAAGACAGACCCCTTGTAGTACAGGCTTCCCTCATTAGATCAGTGTTCTAGGAGCCCATCTGTATCAGTGTGCCAGCTGGCATTGTTGTGAGAGGCTGCATTTAGCTTCGGTGAATTTTTCTGAAGACTCTTGCAACGTGTTTGCCCATTTCATTATGGGCGATTTACAAGCACACCTGCCCACACCGTGCTAAGTGTCTAGCAGCTTTTGAACAAAAACAGCATGACCGCTGTGCCCCACCCTCCCTGTTCACTCAATTTGCCCTGAGCAACTTTTTTGTTTGTTTGTTTCCCTGGATGAAAATATTCCTAAAAATTTACCTGTTTGCCTATGTGGAACAGGTAAAAAGGCAGAAGCACTAAAAGGCATCAAAATCGATGAGTTCAAAAATTGTTTTGAGCAGTGGGAAAAAGTCTCAAAAGATGTATTGCATCAAATGGAGAATACTTTGAAGGTGACTGAAGTTTAAACATGTAAGAATAAATATACAATTAAAAAAAATAAATTCTGGGTTTTTTTGGGTTTTTTTTTTTTTGGTCCCCCTCAGATATCTGCACTACCCAATACCATAGCCACTTTCAGCATTGGAATGTGGCTAATTGTCATCGAGAAACTAAATTTTAAGTTTTATTTAATTAATTTAAATTTAAGTAGCCCAGTGTAGCTAGCATGTCAGCAGTGGGGCCTGCATATCCATGTGACTAGAGAATAGGGTGGAGTCTTCAAGGTAGCAAATAAATTTTGAAGGGGACCAAAACCAAACTTTGGGCATTTAAAGACTCAGCGCTGCCTGAAGATTACTAACAATGGGATAAGGAGGCACAAAGGAAGGAACTTTTGCCACTAGGGAAGGATAATATTGCCAATAACTATACTAAATGTCCTTTGCCTCCTGAAATTTGTTCAGACGTAGAAATTAAACTGCGAGATAATTTTCTCTACTTCTTTTTAATCTAAATAGTCCATGTTTCTATCAGAAAAAAAAATCCTTGTCTGTATATAATTTTTGCAAACCTGGAAACATAAATATTTTAAGTTACTTTTACTTTTATTTCAAATAAAAATGCTAACTTCCCCAGCTTTTGCTTCTATGCAAGTTCAAAAGTCTCCATTTATATAAAATCTAGGCAATTTAATTTTCTTAACTTTTCTTTTGTGACAGCAATATGGTGTCACCACCAAGTGGGTATCCTAAAACTTACCATTTCATATGTCCCAAATGTTCAAGAATAGGCAGTTGGGGTACATTTACCCCTCAGTGAATCTTGGCTCTGTATGTTCTCAATTTGTTTGGAAATGCTGTTCATGTCAGTCTATACCTGATTCTTCCACTAAAATGAAGGACAGGTAAGAATGTTTGATGTTTGGGTATGCATCCAAGGTTTTATATTTTAGCAATTTAAAACAAAACTACTAGATTGAGTTCCATGGTATCATATCAAAAATTGACATTTTTGTATTTGTGAGACCCTAAAATTTAACAGAAAACAGATAAAATTTCAGAAATTCTGATAAAATTTGTTCTGGATTGAGATTATTTTTGTGCGTAAACTCAAGGAAAGATGTTGGCAATTCATAATAATTAATTCTAGGCCTGCAAGCTCTAATTGATCTGGCACTGGTACACATTTGTCGATATCAGTTCAATTTTATTTATCTGTATTTGGATTATATTCCAAAATGTCAGTTTTATGAAATAGTCAAAACAGTTTTGGAAGGAACAATTTTTAAATATTTTTCTTAATCTTCATCTAAGGTAATTTAATGTTTTATTAAAAATTGTATCACATGTTAAATTTTTATTTTATCTTTTTTTATAGAATTTGGATTCAATAGGTTATCACATTAACTAGAAGCCATCAGTGGCACCCTCACGTGCATTGTTTAAACTACTTCGCATAATGGGCAAGAAGTTTTTTGAGCCTGGATATAACCTTGCTTTTCACCACTGCCCCCCTTATATCAGCTCCTTACTTCTACCCAAAATTTGGTTGTCAGTCCTTGAATACTTTTCTGCTCCAACTATTTAGAGGACTGTCCTCCTTTCCACATTTAGTAAAAGCCCTGTCATCTTTTAAGGCTAAGTTTATATGTCATTATCCATTTCCCATCCTATGACGGGAGGCGTTGCAGCCATGCAAGCCTGGGGAGAGAAGGAGAGTGCCCCTCGGAGGAGGACACTCCTGTTCCCTGCTTCCCAGGGTTTTTATTGAGGGTGGTTACTAAGGGTGCATAGAACTGCTAGCAATCACATCTGTTGCTGGGGTAAGGGAGGAGAGTGGTGAGAGAATGGCCAAGTGTTGTTTACCAGGACAACCAAGAGGGAGGGAACGCTCAGTTCCCTTTCAATGGTCACATTCATGCCAAGTTCCGCATTCAGAACCCTGCTCTTGGTGTCACAGGTACACATACCAAGGGAGTCGAACTCCTACACATCATCTCATGTTTTCATTCATTCAACAAATACATAATCAATATTTGCTACACTCTGCTTAGTGCTCTGTAAATTAACCTATTTGATCTTCACAACTGCTCAATGAAGTGGACATTAGTGTTGTCATGATTTCATAAACAAAGACAAATGAGGACTTCCCACCATTTTATCCCACCTTCCAAGGACCCATCCCCTTCCACCCACCATTCTACTGACTGGAGAACCTCCATGGATGTTTCGTCTTTATTACTGGACAGCACTTACAATCATCAGCCTCCAGTTTCTCCAGAATTCCCTCTTCTTCAATTTTCAAAGCTCAAAGTAGGATCAAATGAATGTTATAGGTTGCTATAGGTTTAGTGTAAATAGCGTGGCACTAACCTGTTTTCATCCTAAAATCTCAGTCAAACTTCAGGTCAGCATATTAGCAAAATGACTTTGGTTATTGACATGCATTTTGTATGCAGCAATTGCAAGCTGTCTTTTTTTATTATTATTATTATCTACTATTAAGGCTAATTAGTGATATGTCATTCACATTCTGCTCACTTCACAATCAGTGGCAGAAAACACCTATTGAGTGACTACTATATGTGCAAGGCACCTGCAATTATATGTATATGTGTGTGTGTGTATACACACACACACACACACACACACACACACACACACACACATATAACAAAATAACCAAAAGAAATCAGAAGTCTTGTGAGAGAATAGTTTTGGGGAGAGAACTTTAAATGTTTGTTTTGAAACATGTTTTCCCCAAAATGCTAACAATTGTAAAAGGACACCTTTTATATCAATAATGTTTTGGTAAAATACAAATATTTTATAAGTACAATATGATTTTTAAATCATATAATTTTAGTGGAATTTGAGAGATTGAGCTCTTTTTATATATGATTTAAAATTATTTAATTGAAACTTGAACATTATTAAAAATTTTTATTATTGGTTCATTTAGTTTTTTCTATAAAATAAAAGACACATTTTTCATTTTCACCAATAACTTGACTGATTTGGATATTTAAGGTATGTCAGCTATCTCCCACTATGGCTTCTAGTGGGTAGAGGCCAGGAGCGCTGCTAAACATCTTCCAATGCATAAAATAGCCCCGCAATGAAGAATTATTTGGCCAAAATATCAATAGTACCAAGAAACTTTGCAAACCACTTTTGACATGTTCAGTGAGTCACAGTACTCTCTCCGTACACTGCACAAATCTTTTTTTTTTTTTACATTTCAGACGTGTTTTTACCTTTCTTGAAATAATAAAGCATATGCCAAAAAATGTCATATATTTTCTTCCATCTTCAATATTAAAATGGCTGCATAAAGATTCACCAATTTTGATTTTTTTAAATGCACACTGATATGACAGCTGTCACAATACAATCTAACAAAATTGTTTTGAATGAAGTTAAAGACAACTAAGCACTTCTAGAGCCATCGTATGGAAAAAAACTAAATGAAATGTTTTGCCAACCCCAATATAAAGTATTTTTTATTTGAAACTCAGAAGCCAAGAAATCTATCTATATGTGGGTCAGTGAGGTTTGCACAGAGAAAAATCTGGTACTACAGATATAAATTAAAACAAGATATTTATATGAAAAATTCAGAACAGTGGCCACGAGAGAAATGAGAGAATGTATTGGACAGACCTGACTAAAGCCATTACTGTTTTGAAAGAGAACAGTCTCTGCCTGGTCTTCCAATCTTCTAGTGCCCTAAGGTAGTCCTTCAGTCACTAATATAACAGTAAACCCTTCTGACATCCAGCCCAAGCTTGGACTTTAGGCATGGGCTGTTCCTATATCAAAAAGTCACTTACGGGATCCATGCGTACCAGCGAGTGGAGGAAACAGTGTAAGAGCGCTAGTCCTTCTGAGGCCGCAATCAGCAGAATTCATCCATAATTCATTCAACCAACTGCAGTTTCATGTGAAACAAAAGTCACAGTTTACAGTTCTCCTTGCTGTGAAAAAAATGTTATCGATGAACTACTTAAACAAAAAGAAGTCATTCGTATACTTGCAATATAAACACTCTATGAATCATGGGAGATTTCCTATAAAAAGAAGTTTAACGGTCACAAATTGAACTTGGAAAAGTAAAAGCGTAATATATTCAGGTATCACTGGTTATTAGCTTGAGAGTCAGATGAAAAAAAAATTGGTTTTTAAAAGGGGAAAGTTCCAGTCAAAATAGCCCTGTAGGTAAATGCAGTACTTGAATACTTCCCACAACTATAGTAAAATTACAGCTGAACTACAGAACAACCATCATTTAGTACCACCTGAAATCTAGCTGAACAGAAGTTCTACAACTAAGAATATAAAGAAACCACATTGAGACTGGTAGGAGGGGCCGAGACATGGAATAGGCTGGCCTCACACCCACGTGTAGTGGATAAAAATCAAGAGAGAGATTTTGGCTGCAGAGGTCACCCCTGAGGAGCAAGGGGTCGCAGCCCCACACCAGGCCCCCAGCCCAGGGTTCCAGTGCCATGAAGGGAAGTCCCTGTGACTTCTGGCTGTGAAAACCTACAGGAATTGTTGCTGAGTGAGATGAAGGGCTTCAGTTAAAGGGCCCATGCACAGACTTACTGGGACTCATGTCCCCTGAGCTTCAGTGCTGGGGCAGCACCTTCAAAGGCACCAGAAACATACAAGGAGAAATTGAAGTGTCTGGCATCAGGGTGAGAGATAGAGGACAGCTTTCTCCCATGCAGAAATGCTAGCAAGAACCATTATTCCTTTTCTGAGAACTCCCCACAACAGAACTTGTGGGTGGGTGCCATATCTGAGTCTCCATCAACCAGTCACCCAGGTGACTCCCTGAGACCCTACCCCGCCCAACTTTCAGTCCCACTCAAGTCGTTTCCAGTTGATTTGCATAATGATTTGTCATGGTTCATGCTTCAGACTTTCCTAAAATCTCCAAAACAAGAAGTAATCTGGCCTCAGCATGCTGCACACTTCTGGCTAGGTGGTCCCAGGCCCGACACTAGCAGCATCCTACCTTTGTTCATAGCCTGACCTCTTCTGAGTACCTCCAAGCCCAGCACAAGTAGCAGTATCTGCAGATCCCTTTGCAACTCATGCCAGGTGGCACTGGGCTGGGCACAGGTGGCAGCTGACCTTGACCCGAAACTTCCAGGAGGTCCCAGAACCACTTCCTCTGGTGGGAAGCTTCAGACCATGTGGAACCACCTCCACAAGTGACACACTCAAGGGGTGGTCACATCAGGCACCAGAAGTGGTCTGTATGTACAAGGGAACATGATTCAGCTATAAAAAAATAATGAAATCCTGCCATCTGTAACAACATGGATGGACCTAGAGGATATTGTGCTGAATGAAATTGTCAGAAAGAGGAAGACAAATGCCATATGTGGAATTTGTGGAATTCACTTATATGTGGAATTAAAAACAAATAAACAAAATGAATGAACAAGCAGAACAGAAAGAGACTTATATATACTGAGAATATTTTGACAGTTACCAGATGAGACGAGGTGTGGGGATTTTCTGAAAAAGGTGAAAAGATACAGAAGTACAAATTGGTAGCTACAGAATAGTCACAAGAATGTAAATTACAGCATAGGGAATACAGTCAATAATATTGCGGTTAACTATGTATGATGTCAGATGGTTAGTAGATTCATCAAGGTGGTCACTTAGTAAGTTACATAATGTCTAATCACTGGATGTACACATGAACCTAATATAATATTGTATATCAACTGTAACTGAAAGTGAATAATTATTTAAAATTTCAGAAAAGGATTTGATATGAACTCGATTATCTGAGAAGAGAAAGAAGAGAGTAAACCCGTGTTTTTTCTGGGTGTAAATAACAATAGCTTCTAAGAGTCAAGTAGAAAATATAATTGTCTTACAAATTTACTTTTTTATATAATAGTAAAATGATATCCATATTTTCATTATTCTTATTCAACTATTCTTGATGACTCTTATCTTGGAAGGTAAGTCCTATATTATTTTATATGTGTATTTGCACATTTCTTCTAGTAAGTTTGAATGAGTGATAGTGAAATATAAGATTTAATGTAACTCTAAAGAGAAAGGCATTGGCCTAGGGCAAAGCAAATGAAATACTGGATAATCACTTCCAAGAAGCTTTTTTGGGATAATAGAGCAAATTGAATTGCCTGTCTTGAAAGCACATCACAGGTGGCAGGTGAGGAAATTCTCAGCTTCCTTGACTTTTTTCCAGCCAGTAAATGTGTCCATCAAAGTCACACATTCAGCACTGTTTGCTTGTCTGGGCTCGTATTCGGGAAAAAAAAAAAAAAAGTTAAGGGAATCTGAGATAAGCACATCTTTGCCTTCTCTTGGCAGAAGGAATTGCTGTCTTATTTCTTCTGAGGAGATCTCAGGTAAGATCCTAGTGTGCCTATTAGAATCACTGTGCACCACTGCTTTCGGTATTTTAAGGGTGAGGGCACGGAACCTGGGCTGTAGTAGATCTTGATCAGACATGACCACCGATTTCCTCTGTGGCCTTTAGTAAGTTCTCTTCCCTGAAATTCTGTCACTTCTCTTGAAACATGTAGGAGATAAATAATACTTTTTCCAACTGTCATGTGTTATTATTCTATTGTTATAATTATATCATAAAATTCTTGTGTAAAAAGAAAAATACCTTCCTGACCGGCGTGGCTTGGTTGGTTGAATATCATTCCACAAAGCAAAAGGTCACCAGTTTGATTCCCAGTCAAGGCACATGCCTGGGTTGCAGGTCTGGCCCCTGGCCAGGGCATGAATAAGAGGTAACAAATTGATGTTTCTCTCCCTCTCTCACACCCTTCCTATCTCTCTAAAAGTAAATTAAATCTTTTTTAAAAAAGCACACAAAACCTGTAAAGTTTCCTAATGTAATACCACCTGTTGCAAAACAGTGTTTCTGAGAGGACTACATGAACTAGTATGTCTGAAATATCAAGCATATATCCTGTGCTCAACAAATGTTAGTCTCTTTGCCCCAAGGTCACTTCCAGCTTCCCTTTCTAATAAAATATTCTCCAACTCCAAAAATCTCTTTGTACCAGGTTAATAGTTGCCACTGTGGTTACTAGAGTCAAGATAACAGGATTTGTGTTTACCTAGAGCCTAAAATTATTGGAAAATCAGTTCACAAACTTTCACGGGTCTTTTTTTAAGAATGGCATTCTATTTAAACACACTAGTTGTTTTATTGTGTCTGTACTTAACATCTATTAGTTATTCAGTAAATGAATAACTGTATACTAATGAATATTATTCACTTGGATAAGTGAGTGCATGAGTCATTTGAATAGAGTGCCTCTCCACTCAAGCATTAATATGTAAGGCATCTTGGGCTATGTATTTCATTAGACTACATGTGAGAATCTGACTCTCTCTGTGATAATTGCTTTGGGCTGAATCAATGGATTCAATATGAACTGGGAAAATGTATCTAAACTGTTGAACTTCAGGGTTTTTCTTTCCCCATCCATGTAATGGGCATATTATTACCTAAGTTAGATGGGTTTGCCAGAATTGAATATCTAACATGTGAAAACTATGACATGAGACATTGTTATAGCTGTCTTTGGCAGTTACAGAATAATGACAGAGATGTAAATTACAGCATGGGTAATATGGTCAGTAATATTGTAATAACTACGTACGGAGCAGGGTGGACACTTGAATTATTCGGGGACCTCTTTGTGGTGTATATGATTGGCCACCATGTTGTAGTACAGCATAATATGAAATGTAAATTGTAATTTAAAAATAAAAAAAAACCAACAGACAAAAATGTATTATTTTTAAGGATATCGTGTGCTTTTTAAAGTAACTACTTTAAATTTACTTGTTATATTCCTGAATATAAGCTTTTGGGGGACTGCAGGAGACTGCCTCACTAGCACTGGACTAAAGTGCTACTCACTATAGCAGAATGAAAGTTGCTGACCTCTGCTTATTATGAATTTCTTGTGATCAAATTAAACAAAGATGGAAAAGACTATAAAAGGTGGTGTATTGATAGTACTGCTCGTTAGACTACAGTATCTTTTAACCATGCCTGTCTGTTATTATTTGGTCATAGTCATGAGGAAATGTCATTGATATAAAATGCAAATGCCTCTTTGAGTCAATAATAAATTACTGAGTACAAACTATTCAATAACAGGGAATTGATTTCAAACCAGGCAACATTTTAGACTTATCTATTGTCTTCAGCTGTGCTAAGTTAATGAGGATTTGTAATTGCTCTGAATTTTAGCTAATACATCTTTTCCATTTTGGAAACTGATTTTATATAGTGTCATATTTTATAGTTTACAAAATTACCTGATCGTACAAAAGTTGACAGAATTGACGATAATTAAAGGCTTTGGAATACAATAAGCCATTTAAATGAGTAGAATGTGTTTCCTCTCTTCATGAATACCAATATTGTTTTTAAATGTATCTTATGTAGAATTACTGAGAACTGTTTTAAAATTGTGCAATGGACTTGGAAGTAGCTTCATTAACTGCAAACCATTATTCACATACACTATTTATATTTTTTCAAGTTACACTGTTACCTAGAAAAAAATCGAAAACCTGTGACTGGTTTTTAAATCTTTGTTTCATAAACCAGAGACATTTTCTACATTAACAATATTAGAGTATGAGCTTTCAGTCTCCTTTTAAAAAGATTTCTAAAAGACTGGATAAAAAAAATTATTCCAGACATTCTCAGAATTTCACTCACCAAGTAGCATATGCCTACAGAGTGACTGCTTGTGAAAAGTAAGAGGCACAAGATCATCCTCTGATGAGATTATTCTGAACTCATATTTGGCTTAGTTTGGAACTGCCCAGTTGTGTACACACAGCATAGCCCTAGTCTCAGCTAGAAACAGGTTAAGTTAGAAACGTACTACTACTGCTAAAGAAAGCCCATAGTTATTCATTTACATTTCTCCTGGGGGATCCTTAAGACGCAAATTATATGCAAACAGCTGCAGGATTATTGTTATACTTTTGTTGCTATTTGGTGATTACTGTTTACATGTAAATTACTACTTGGAAAAGGACAACTTCTCCTGTTTATGAGTAACCAGAGAACAAAACAGTTCTTACTCAGTTGTCCAAGACTGATTACTAAAAAATACTTCATAAAGAAATCATTTTTGGAGTATTTCTCAGTTTTGCATTTTCTTTAAAAAGTAATTATGAAGTGAATAAAATATAACACCCTCACCCTGACTCTGAGCCAGTCAATATAATATACAATTTTATATTACATAATATGTAATATTATATATAAAAACAATTTTAGAAGAATATGTAAGAATAAATGTCTTGCTTCCAGGACTGATTCTGCAGAAGTAAAAGAAAACCTTGAACTGGAGAAGACACTTAAAGACAGATGAGTAGAAATCAAAGATAAAGTTAAAGAAAAGATAAAGATTTATTTCCAGATTTTATCTCTGGATCAGGCACCTGCAATGTGTTTATGCCTGAAGATTGTCATGACAATAGGTATTAAACTACCTTGAGTTAAACAGATAAAATAAAGAAGAGCTCTGCATATTAGTGTTAACGCTGATTTCTTCTTAACAAAATGAAAGTACTGATATGAATACTGATAAATTTGCAACTATATTATATTCTATATTCAGTTTTGTATATATTTTTTCACTTAACATTACATCAAGGGTCATTTTCCATTATTAATTTAGGCAACCACAGCAAAATTTTAATGACTTTATTTCTCCTTTTATGCCTGTATTATCACTTACTTAACCAGTCTTTCGTTTTAAAATGTGCATTGTTTTTTATCCTTCACTATTTAGTATTAAGATGGACATACTTAAGCCTGTGCGAAGCTCTAAGACCAGAGAGTGTTCTGGTATTCGAAGACCAGCCTTGGGCTGCTCTGAGAGTGTAGTGAGGGGAGAGCTGTAAGGGGGGCATCAGAGCTGAGAGGCAGTGGCAGGAGAACATGGACGGCCTTGCAGCTTGAGTTACAAAAGGACTTTGGATATTTTTCCTCAGTGTGTTTGCAAGTTTCACACTATCATACTCATATTAAATCACCCCACTGTGTGGAGGTGATCAGCTCAGAGACTTTTGTAATAGCTAAGGGAAAAAAATCATTGGATATATTTTGAAGATAATATTGACTGATTTGCTTTTGGTTTGACTGTAGAGTAGGACCTAAGTAAAGGGCATTATTCAAAAATATAAACTTGATTCCAAGGTAATAGTTGAAGGGCCAAAACATAAAATACATTGTTTTTACTAGAGTATATCTTACACATTTTTTATTCTTGCACTCACATTTTTTTTATTTTGCATTTTAACATTTTGGAAATGGAACGTCTTCTCCCACTCATCCTACCCTTTACCTCCTGTGAAAAGATATGATATTTGCTTATAACAGACTACTGTCCCTTCATTACGTTCTTCTCCCCAGCAACCTCAGCGATGAGAAATGAGCTACTCAGCAATGTAGACACAGCGTGCGCTTTTCTGCTTTCTCCTCCCTCCTTTACCCTCTTGTCCACCTCGGTCTGTGTCCGCAAGTTGTTACATAGAAACAGGGTGCTATTTCTCTGAGTGATTCTGATTGTCGAAAGAAAGGAAGGACTGCATGTTGCAGTCCATGCTATGTGGTATCAATGGATTTTTATGTCGATACCATCAAGAGACACTTCCTAGAAAGCAAATTTTCTCTTGATTTGGTCAGTTTTTTAAAACTAATATAATCTTATTTGTTCCTCCACTTAATCCACAAGGAAATAGTACACCCTAGGATCGCCAAAGGGTTCATCATGGTATTTGTGAATAATTTTACAAAACCTACCCTTTAATTTACCTTCTGGCACAGCTCTTGCTCTGGGTTGTTTTTCTTCCTGAGAACATGCTCATCTTTGTCTCATGTTTCAGAAGACTGACAGAACTAACTCTCTGGCTTTAAAGCTTATGAAATAATATAAACAAATCGGTCCATCACAATCTCTACCTTTTAAATGTGAAGTGTTTTTGCCACTAGGTTTTTCTGTTACCATTAAATGAAAATCAGCAATTCCCTTTACATCTGTATATATCTGGCCTTAATATTTCATGCAGAGAGAGAAATCAAATTCATAAATAATACATCTTCACCTCCCAGGTGGAATAAATATGAATGTAGGGCCTTGTCATGCTAATCACAAGTGTAAAGGAATGTAAAGCACTTCAGTGTCACTTTTTGATGCCATTTAACTAATTAAAGTGCCAATAGTTCATTTGTGTATTGCTAACTTAGAAATTCCTCTTAATTTTCTTTTTATTTTACTATTAGCCAAATCCCTAAGGCAGGTGGAGACAGCCTGGGTAGTCAAATCTAGAATGTGTAATTGAAACCAATTACGTGACTCAAAATGCTTTGCGGGACAGAAAGATGCTTTTGAGGAACAGAGAAATATGTCCATTTTAAAGAGTATTAATACCCAAAGTTAACAACAATGAATGATGAAATGAAATTAAAGAGGGCTGTAAACTGATTAGATTAGAAAAAGTGTTTCTAAATAAAATTGAATTAATATCTATCAGCACCCACTATGGTCCTTTCTGGTAATTTTAAAATTTGCTCTGATGTCATATGATGATACCAGCTAACTTTCAATCAGCAGTGACAAGCTATTAAGTAATAAAAAGACTGCCTTTAGGACATGTCAGGGTAGACTTTTAAACTACTATGGCCTGAATGAATGTGTGTATTCCCCTAAAATGTATATATTGAAAACATAAAGCCCAAGGTTATGGTATTAGGAGGTAGGGCCTTTGGGGGTTGATTAGGTCCTGAGGGCTGACCTCTCATGAAAGGAATTAGTGCCCTTATAGAAAGAGGCCCCAGAGAGCTCTTTAGCCTTTTTTCTGCTCTGTGAAAACAGAGTGAGGATTCTACAACCCAAAGAATGACCCTCACCTGACCCTGCTGGCACCCTGATCTTGGACTGCTAGCCTCCAGAACTGTGAGAAATAAATTCATATTCTAATAAGCCACCCAGTCTCTGGTAATTTGTTTTAGTAACTCAGATGAACTAAGACATAATCTAAAAATCCATCCCCTTCTTTATAATAATAAACGATATTTACTGAGCATGTTCCATGCACCAGGTACTGTGCTAAGCACTTTAGGTATAATGTCATGTTTAGTATTTTCAGGAACCCTCTGAGATCAGTGCTGGCATGGTCTCTCTATTAAAGATACAAAAACTGAGGCTCAGAATTGGTAAAAGAGCTTAAGGTCACACATGAAACAATTAATAGAGGTAGTATTTGAACCCATATATTCTTTTTTAAAATATCATCAAGGTATTTCAATAGCAAACCTATAGCAACAACGTAGAAGACAGACATTAAAAACATGTACTATTAGAACGTAGGAAACTCAATTAGAAAAATAGAGTAAAGGAATGGAATTTGTGTATGACAAAAATCCTACGATCACCATTTAGTTACCCAGATACCTGGCCACTAAAGCCTGTACCGTTGAGTATTCGATACGTAAAAATCGGTAAATGTAGAATTAATACTACCCTTTCCTGTTATACTTAAAATACTTCTTCTTTTTCTATAGGTAAGAGGTAACTTACATAAGCTAAATAAAAGGGCAAAGGCTTGTAAATATGTGTCGAGAAAATTATTATAGAACCTAGCAGAGAGGTCAGAGAACAGAGAAAGGTAAACAATGTGAAATGAAAAGGTATAAAAGAAATCAATATGAGAGGAAGGGGAGGCCACTGGGGAAATTTTTAAAGAGATATCTGACAAGAGCCTGCGAGAAAGATTCCTGACTCCAAGCCCTGGGAGAAAAGGCAACTAATTTTGGTGCATTAGTACAGTACATGATATTGTAATTTAGTATGAATGCAACAATAGAACTTGTAATACTAGCCAAAAAGGACCTGTGATTCTCACTCTTCAAAAGTCTTAGAAGAAATAATAATAAAGTTGAGAAAATGATCGAAACAGGGTGGAATCATGTCTGAAGGACCCAGGCAAGCGCTATGTCAAGGTTAAGAAATGACACTGTGTACTAATAAGCTGCTCACTTGAATACAGTTTATAATGCAAGGTTCTTCACATGCTAATAAAGTAGCTCTTATACTTTAAAGCAGTGGTTCTCAGATGTTAGTGTGGGCAGGAATCACTAGGAGGAATTGTTAAAATACAGGTATCTGGGCCCCACCTTCAGAGTTTCTGATTTTGTAGGTCGGGAGTGGGGCTCAAGATTTGCATTTCTAATAGGTTCCTAGATAATTACTATGCTACTAGCCTGGAAAACCACTGCTATAAACCGCTAAGTGCTGCTGCTGCTGGGAATTGAAGACAAGACACGATAGAGAATAAAGTGGAAAATGTTGTGCTCCAGCAACCTCACTAATGCAGACTTACCTTCCATGTTTTTTGAATTAGTGATAACAGTCCATCCTTGAAAGCAGTCATGACTTCCTTCTTGGCATTCCCCTGGTTTTTACCATAGTTTGCTGTGTTATTTTGCTTGGAAGATCAAGTTGCCCGCCTTACATGACAGGCTAGTCACATGATTGCAAAGCCGGGCAGATTTGATTTAGTTGTAGGTGGCTTCATTCCATGGAAGTTATTAAGATCAAAATGAATAACAATTTTTCTAAAGAAACTCTGAAATCAAAGAAGTGGAAAGCTAGATGAATCTTAATGATTCATAAATACACTTTATTAGGGTAGGAATACTGGTCGCTCTCAGTCGTCGGCTTTCTTGTTTTATACAGTCTCTGCACGTGATCTCTATTGCATCAGTTGCCATCTGCACACCAACATTTGCATCTGCAGTGTAAACAGCTACTCTGAGCTCCGGACCCATACACCCACTGCCCGTTCAGCATCTCCATCTGGCTATCTGTCTCACTTCGACAAGCCTAAACCTTGGCTCAAAAATCTCGATTTTATTCCTAAACGGACTCTTCTTCCAATCTTGCTATTTTAGTAACCAAAAAGCATTACATTTCCCTATGTTTAAACCAGAAACCTTTATGCTTCCCTCTTTTCTTAAACACAATCAATAACTCAAATCAATTTTCCGTCCTATAGGTCTTTTATGATTATAATAAGCAAGAAAGCGGACTCCCACAGATAATCAGGTCCTAATCCCTGGCATCTGTGGGCATGGTGCCTTATGTGGTGAAGAGCAGTAGGTGAGAATGAGATTGTTAGTCAGTGGATTTTAAATTGGAGAAGATTTCCTTAGGTTATCCCTGTGGGCCCAATGTAATCACAAGTGTTCTTAAAAGTAGAAGAGAGAAACCAAATGGGAGAGTTAGAAGACAATGTGACCACAGAAGAAAGACACAAAAAGATACAACTTTGGTGGTTTTGAAAATAGAGGAAGGGGGCATGGAGCCAAGGAACGTAGGTAGCCTCTAAAAGTTTGAAAGAGGAAGAAAACTGTAATGGCATCATACCCCTTTCTGCCTCAGAGACATGTTTTATGTGCTGTCCCCTCTTTCTGGAACACTTTCTCTCCATCCCCACTCACGCCCAACCCTCTTTTGCCTATCTACTAACTCCTATTTGGTTACCAAGTCTTATATAAATGATTACTTGCACAGTGAAAAATTCTCCAAATTTGCATTAGACCAGGTCAGATCCCCTCCCTTATTGTGCACTCCAGCAAGATTCTATAACTATGCCTCATACCGCTTGCTGCAATTGGAGTTATTTAATATTTGTGTAATAAATTGTTTAATACTTATATTTTCCTCAGCAGACTAGAAGCACCAGGGAATCTCAGGCCAGGGAATATGTCTTCCATGTTTATTATTATTATATTTTAGTCACTTGCATAGTGCCTGGAATAGAGTAGGTACTCAGCAAATATTTGCAAATGGGCAAATAACTAAATGGATGGATGGGTGGATGGCTGGAGTTATAAGATATGCTGATTGAGAGTTGTGCCATTATAAAGTGGCTTATACCCCTGGTGGGTGGTCTCTTGTATTTATAGCTAGAAATTTAACAAAAACTCAAAAAATATATTTTTGATGTAAATTTGTCTTAATCCTGATCAATGGACCAGTAAAACTCCCAGTCCATGAGAGTCATTTGTTATTCTATTAAATTTTTCTTTGCTTCCATTTTTATACTTATGTGCAGGCACTCATCAAATCAACACTCCTTTGAAGACTGAGAAGAGAGATTGCTATCACAGATAAAACTGCAGTTCCTTAGAAGTGTTACTAAGGTCCATTTTCATCAGACTTTCCAAAGAGTGACATAAATATATAACTCTCTGAGCATGAATATTTTATGATTTTTAGAAGGAGCTATAGAAGTTCTTTGGGCCCCTCGATAGGCGTTTAAATTTACCAGTGAAAAGACGTCTCAAAAATAAACAAAGACCATGAAGTTGCAAGTCAGAGAGGATTATCATGTTATTGAAGATAGTACCACAATTCAGATACCTGTTTTCATGATACCTATGCTTATGATGTAACAAAGAGAATCCTATATTCCACCTCTGAAATTTATATATATGTATACACATATATTTACATTTTACTAGATTAGTACAGTTTTACAGAACAATCTAGAATGGAAATCATGAATTGAAAATATATTCTAATTTTTACAGATGTTGTCCCATTGGTTTAGATCAGGGCCAAGGATAAAGAATATACACAAAGTGGAATAAGTAAGCAATCTTTCTGCAAAACAGAAGTACTACACTCACAACGCATGGCACACACCCAAGCCAAAGTCCCATTTTCTCATTGAAATTTGTTTTTTCTTCCAGGAAGACAAAAACAAAGCTTAAAATGCAAACACTTCTGAGTTATAGTCATTCAAAAGATTGTATTTGATGTTTCATCTATTTCATTCCTTAATTCATTCTCTCATTTAGTCACATATTTATTTAATGCATTATTTTGAATAGCAACTATATGTTAGACCCCAATGTTAGGTACTGGAGATACAGCTGCAAGTACAACAGAGACCCTGCCCTCGCCTTAATAAAACTTTAACAGAACAGAATACAATTTAATAGGCAAGTAGTGGAAAGAGCAGGCTGAAGAACTCTGCAGGCAAAGGGAACAATATATGTAAAAGCAGTGGGATGGAAAGAGTCTTGGTGAGCAAAGGTCAAACTATCTATTTGCAAAGGATGAAGGTGCTTCTAGAACTGTGTTGGAGAACACACTGGAGTCACTTATTTGGGCTTATTTTTTGTCATGTTTTTCATCGTTGAAGAGTCATGCTACTAGATAATATTGTGAAGTGGAAGTGTGTGAAGGAGAGCAGAGCAATAACCTGGAGAAGCTGAGGAAAGATTCCTATGTGGGGTGTGGGGACAAAAAGGGATGGCACCATCTATAAGAAGTACAATTTTGGCGGGAAAGCTGGACAATTTAAATAGGATTTTTATAACTTATTTTTTGACTGATTTGGAGATGAGTTTATCTTTCATGTTCCATAAAACTTTCAGGAAAATATATAAAAACAAGGCCTTCAGAGTTCAAATTATATTCTGTCGATCATTTTTAATGTGATGTTGGTATCAGTGAGATCCGCAAATGGAGGATCTAAGGGACCACACTCAAATTCATGTTTAATATGTTAGGTGACACTTATTTTATCCTATGAGCAAGTTAGAATACTAAACATGATAGTCATCTGATCTTAGTTATAGTTTAAGCATTTTACCAAGGCTCTTGTGTACAATGAGTTGGAAAAAAGCAAGAATATACACAGAATCACTAACTAAAAGTGATGTTAATACCTCAGGAGGCAAAGGTGGTTTGTATGAGCTACAGTGCTAGTGGTGAAAAGAAGAAAAGAAAGATTTGAGTTATATGATGGTGATAAAAGTAACATGGCTTGATTCGTATTCAACATGATGCGTGAGGGGTTGAACAAATGGGTGAAGGGGTGCGCCCTTTACTACTGTGGATATAGAATGAAAAATGGCTCTGAGATGGAGTGAGCAGGAACATCGATAATTAAGTTTTAGACATGTTAAGGTTGAGATATCTGCGAGTTATCCAAACAGCTATGTTAGTGGGTGATCAGGACAAAAAGACTGGGCTGGACTCTGGCATGTAGGCAGTAGCTGAAGCAAAGCAAGTAGAAGAGATTTCCTCAAGGGAGAATACAGGTGAAAAGGAAACAAAGACAAAAACCTAAAAATAGAAACAGAGAAAGAGTGACCAGAGAGATTTGAAAGTAGAACAAAAGACATATTTCACAAGAAAACCAAAGAAGAGAATGTCTCAAGAAACAAATACACCATAATAACGTGCACATCAATAGGAATCTAAAAATCTCAAGTTCACATTCCTGCCTTACAGTCCAGATGGGTGAGGTTGGGAAAGAGGGCATAGATTGATTATTTCAACACAGCAGTAACAAGCACAGTGGAAGAATGGACAGATATTTCTGGTTACCTTGGAAGGAGCACTTAGTTCAGCCTGGAAAGGCAGTTAGGCAGAGCCACTAGCATACACAGCAAAGCAATGAGTTTAGAGAGATGACAGAAAATCATAACAGGTTCATTTCTGAGAGGAGGCCTTTAGACAGGAAGAACATTGAACATCTGAGGGAATCGAAGAAAGGAAAAACCACAAATCATACATAGTAAATTGGCCTCAGTCAATGTTCCTAGGTGAGCCCTGCTTAACATCATTAGACAGCTTCACATATCAGGCTGAGAGCTCTTTGAGGGTCAAAATGAGTGTTCACTCAGCTTTCTAATAACTCTGCAACCAGGCATTATTTACCTACCTCCTAAACCTGTTTCCAGATTAAAAATAACACCCACAGGTCTGAATGTTTGTCTCCCCAAAATGTATATTCTGAAAACATAATGCCAAACATGATGGTATTAGGAGGCAGAGCTTTTGAGAGGTAATTAGGTCATGAAAGCAGAGTCCCCATGAATGGATTGGTGCCCTTATAAGGGGCTAGCTCACCCCTTCTGCCTTTGAGAATACAGTAAGTCAGATAAGCCAGCAGCCTGCAACCTGGGGAGAACCCGGCCATGCTGGCCCCTTGATCTTGAAATTTTAGCTCCAGAATGGTGAGCAATAAATTTCTGCTATTAATAATACACTCAGTCTATGGTGTTTTGTTACAGCAGCTTAGATGGACCAAGACACACATTAATAGAATGATTGTGAAAAATACATAAAAAGTGATAATGGGTAACACAAGTTACATTGAGCCTGCCTGATGCATATGAAAAGCACACTATGTGGCAGGTGCATGTAGAGATGTCAGAGGTTTCAATAGTAGGAACAGTAGGAGTAGTAATTGCACTAATAGTTGAGAAAATGCAATCAGCTACTCTTGCCTGTGTAATGTTTTCTCTGAAATTCAGTGTGTTTTAAATGGTTTTTGATGTTCATAGCTTATTTTTACATAGAGATGTCATGGATTGGGCCATTCTGCACCTTCTTAAAATAAACTTGCCAGGAAGGACATTTTAGCAATTTGGATGAATCACATATGTCTTTTGAGAATACCATGCAACATTATGCTTAAATTTTGAATAACTAAGCAATAAAATCCCCAAATGTTTCGTATGCACTTTTTAACCACTGAAATCAAGTGATGTGCTATTGTTAATGCACTAAAAGTTGATAATACAGGAGAGGACCACTTTTTAAAAAGACATTTTCTTTGAAAACAGCCCACCTGCCTTGATAAACCTAATATTTATGAATACCCTGATTTTTCCTTTCAATATGGAACAAAGCTAGTTTTCTGATTTATGCTTTGCAAGCAGAAAAGAAACACATATTTTCTATTTCTAATATTAATTTCTCCATAAAGTTATTGCAGACTTTATGTATCTACTGTAAATTATTAATCACCTCTATAAAATAATAGAACAGTATAGTTTATTACCTTTAACTATGTTAGAAAATGGACAACATAAATGAAAGATATTTGGAAATCCTTCAGTAATTTTCCCAAAAATGGCCACATAGATTAAAAGAATTATATATACTGAGGTTTATGTGCAGTCATTGGCAATGAATTTAATATTGAATAGCAACTTACATATGCAGTTAATGGACAGTGCAACCCCGTCACCCTTCACACAGACTGTCTGCTTTTAGATATTCCCTGCACAAAATGTACTGTCAACTAACAGATATGGAAAGAATTGCCAACATCAGAGGATTAACTGTTCCATTTAGAAGGTCCAGCTGGCTAATGGGATTCACTTTGGTATGTTGTCAGATTCAGCCTAGCATATTTAATTTTCCTTCCCTTGAAAATATGATTTTTCATAGAGATTCTGCTCACATAATACCAATGAAATGGTACAGTGAAAGTTGAAAACTCCAGACTCCCTGTTTATCACTAGCAACACAGACATCTCAAAGAAAATATAATCAAATATTTGCATAAGGGACGTATGGAATTCACCAAGAACCATATAAGTTTATAAATGTAGTCACAATGTCTCTGCTTCACTGGGTTTCTCCGTGTGTGTGTGTGTGTGTGTGTGTGTGTGTGTGTGTGTTTATAAATCTACTCATTGTTCTCCACATCGATGAGCTTGATGCCCTTTACCACTTAATCTGGGAGGGAGAGATGATTTGGCCCTTTGTTCCTGATATAAGTTTCATTAGGAGGTTACCAAGGTCATGTAATCAGCTATTGGCTGACAACTGGAGTTTAAAATTGAACAATATAATTTTGTATCTAATTTCAAAGATGATCTTCCCTCAAATTCACTTCATAATGTCATTTGATTGTTTTTTAATGATGCCAAAAGTGGATTTGTAAATGAGAATACAACCAAAAGCAAAAGTTGGTCCAAAGGGTAAAATGTCAGAAAAGAACAAACAATTGCCAGGACAGAAATCAGAAAACCTAAATAAAATAGTGTGATAAAAACTGCTACAGATACAGATAATAGATATTTTTAAACTCCCTAAATATATGAACAAAAAAGTTAAAGGAAATGTGTCTTTTCACAGTTGATAGAGAAGAAGAGCTCATAGTTGCTTCCAGCAATTCAATTACATACAAAATGAACTTATTGAGCATGACCTTTCCCTTTAAACTTGGTTTTCATCAAAATAAATGAAATATGAACTTGGAAGTGCAGGCTGTAGATCTTGCATAATCTGTTTAGAGAATCTCCTTTTCCTTTGTTCCCCTTAAAGTGTGATATTCCCTGATAAAATTTAGCCTTGGTATCTTAATTTCTATCGGTCCTTGAGCAAATTAATTTTTCTAAGCCTCAGTTTCACAAATTGTGAAATGGGCGGTGGGGATTTAAACTTTATCATCTAACCATCATCTCAGGCTTCAACCAGTTGTAACGTTTTTGCTGGCGGAGGGTCTTGCCTCACTGTCGATGACTGCTGGTTGATAGGGTGGTGGTTTGTTGAAGGCTGGGGTAGCTGTGGTAATTTCTTAAAACAAGACAACAGTGAAGTCACCACATTGATTGACTCTTCCTTTCATGAAAGATTTTTCTCTGTAGCGTGAAGTCCTATTTGATAGAATTTAACCTACAGTAGAACTTCTTTCAAAATTAGAGTCAATCTTCTCAAACCTCGTCACCACTTTATCAACTAAATTTATGTAGTAGTTTAAATCCCTTGTTATCATTTACATAATCTTCACCAGGAGTAGATTCTATCTCAAAATACACTTTTTTTTTGCTCATCCATAAGAAGCAACTTCTCATTTATTAAAGTTTTATCAGAGATTACAGCAATTCAGTCACACCTTCAGATTCCACTTCTAATTCTAGTTCTATTGCTATTTCCACCATGTCTGCAGTTACTTTCTCCACTGAAGTCTTGAACCTCTCAAAGTCATCCATTAGGCTTGGAATCAACGTCTTCCACGCTCTTGTTAATGCTGCTATTTTAACCTCTTCCCATGAATCACAAATGTTCTTAATGACATCTAGAATAGAAAAACTTTTCCAGAAGGTTTTCAATTTGTTTTGCCCAGATGCATCAGAGGAATCACTATCAATGGCAGTTATAGTCTTATAGAAGGCATTTCTTTAATAATAAGACTTGAAAATTGAAATCACCCCTTGATCCATGGACTACAGAATGGATGTTGTGTTAGCAGGCATAAAAACAATATTAATATCATTGTATGTCACTATCAGAGCACTATCAGGTACATTGTCAATGAGCAGTGGTGTTTTAAAACAATTTTTTTTTCTGAGCAGGTGTTCTCAACAGTTTATTCAGTAAACCATGTTGTAAACAGATATGCTGTAATCCAGGGATTTGTGTTTTTTTTCCATTTACAGAGCACAGACAGTGTAGACTTAACTCTTAAGGGCCTTAAAAATGGTCAATGAGCATTGTCTTCAAGTTAAAGTCACCTGCTACTTTAGCCCCTAACAAGAGAGGTAGTCTGTCCTTCAAAGCTTTGAAGCCAGGCATTGGCTTCTCTCTTGCTATGAATGTCTTAGATGACGTCTTCCAATGTAAGGCTGCTTCATCTACGTTGAAAGACTATTGTTGAGTGTATCCTCTTTCATTAATTATCTTAGCTAGACCTTGTGCACAATATACTACAGGTTCCACATCAGCACTTGCTGCTTTACCTGCACTTTGAAGCTGTAGAGAGAGCTTCTTCTCTCAAACCTCATGAACTAACTTCTGCTACCTTCACACTTTTCTTCTGCAGATTCCTTTCTCACCAAATGAAGAGAGTTAGGGAATTGCTGTGGATTAGGTTTTGGCTTAAAGGTATATTGAGGCTGGTTTGATGTTCTATCCAGAACACTAAAATTTTCTCCATATCAGCAATAAGGCTGCTTTGTTTTTGTGCTCTCTGGAGTAGCACTTTTAGTTTCCTTCAAGAATTTTTCCTTTGCATTCACACCTTGACTAACTGTTGGTGCAAGAAGTGTAGCTTTCAGCCTAGCTCAGCTTTCAACATGCCTTCCTCACCAAGCCTAATCATTTCTAGAGTTTGATTAAAAGTGAGAGGTATGCTACTCTTCCTTTCACTTGAACACTCGGAGCCCATTTTAGGGTTATTAATTAGGCTAATTTCAATATTGATGCATCTCAGGGAATAGGGAGGCTCAAGGTGAGGGAGAAAGATGGGGAAATTGCTAGTCCGTGGAGAAGTCAGAAACACACTACATTTATTAAGTTCACTGTCTTATATGGGGCATGGTTCTTGGTGCTGAAAACAATTAACAATAGTAACATCAAAAATCACTGATTACCATAACAAATATAATAATAAAGTTTGAAATATTGTGAGAATTACCAAAACGTGACAGAGACACAAAGAGAGCAAATGCTGTTGGAAAAATGGCAACAATAGACTTGCTCGACACAGCGTTATCACAAACCTTCAATTTGTAAAGAGCACAGTATCTGGGAAGTGCAGTAAAGCAAAGCATAATAAAGTGTGATATGCTTGTATATTGAAGCTGCTCAGAAAATGTTTGTGCAACAAAACTGCACATTCTGAATATCCATCAGCCTGAATTGTCCATGCCAGCACCTGCTGATTTGTCAGTCTGTACTTTTAAGATTCAGCTTGAATGGTCATTGCCCAGAAAAGCTTTCCCATGGCCTTCAAGTCCACCTACTACTTAGCACAAGCAAAGTGAGTTATTCCTTCTGCTGATTTTTTAATGGCATATTATTGTCTTCTCCACTATTGAATATGAAGATATCACAATTATTTACATTTCCCCTCCAACCTAATCACCTCTTTACAGTTGGTATGTATAAAGTGTCTGGCCCATAGACAATTCCCGATATATATTACTTTAATTAATTTCTATCTGGTTGATTCATTTTTTACACTTACTGTAAAACTCAATCACTTTATTTTCTCTTCACATACTGAAGACATAAAGAGATAACATGGTTCAAGTCGTATGAGTACTTATGTTTGTATGTTGGATACACGTTCTCATGTTATGTTGGATATGAGATAAAAAAGAATTATAATTAAATCTCTCAGATAAAACAAATATGCTTCTTACCGAAAAGTTGTGAAGACTAGGTTTTATCATTTTTCTAATTCTCTTTCACTGCTAATCTTTAATTATGAAGTAACATATTTATTAAATATCTACTACTTGCCTGACGCTGGCAAATATGGCTCATTATGTTAAAGAAAAGAGTGAAATTGCCCATGAATATTACCCTTCCTACTACTTTCTAACATTGCTTACAATTTTACTGGGTCTTTTCTTATTAATAAATATCACTATTGTCACACTCGCAGTTCCTGGTATTATTTGATATTTTTTCATCTCTCATTGGAGTTTATGATCTCTTGTTTCCATTTGGTTTCAATCATAATTTATAAGCTGGTTCTAAATAATGGTCCATCATTCGCTTTGTTAGAAATATCTTTGCTATTCTCTGAGTTAAGTCCAGCCTCATCTCTGCTTACAGTTTATTGATGCTGGTATGTGACGTTATTTGTCACCATTATCTGGAATTTCAGTACTATGTTCAGGGCATATAAAAATGATACTCTCCATCCATATATCATTCAGTATTGTCTTAACTTCAGGATAGTGTTTTGTTGAATTAGGAAAACAGATGTGGTTAAATCATCTATAGCTCAATAAAAATCAGATTAAATCCAGGATTGCCATAGTAAAGGTACAAAATAACAGCCATCATTACAACACTGACTTCGAGGATTTGAGACACTTTGACCTTGAATATGGTATTCTAGACATGTCTCTTCAATTCTTCTATTCAATGTAAATAAAAATAAAATTTCTTCATACATCACTCCTTATGAAAGTAGCATTTTCTTATCTTTGTAAAGATCGCATATCCATTTCTATTTGGACTTAGAACCTGACAAAGGTCTGATTTGTGCCTGTTCTTTTGCTTTTCTCCTAATTTATATGAAAAAATAAAATGAACAGACTCCTTTCAAGGTTTATATCTTCAGTTCTGGAGGAAAAGTAACTAAATTAGGTGTACGATCTTCCTTTAATTTTTCTCATTTTTATGGTTATCATTAATCAATCTAATGATAAATTATATCAAAAATAACATCATTAATAGTTTTTACTACCTGGACCATCACTGGTATACTTTCAGCTCTTTTAAAACTTCATCTAGACAAAGATAAGTGGATGATCACTTGTTAAAACAAAATATATGTATTTCTAAAACCAGGTGGGATTTATGTCAGCGACTTTCAGTTATAAGGGGGATAAAATAAACATATGCTTGATTTCCTAAACTTAAAAAAAGAAGCAACACACAAGAAACCAAACAATTTCAAAACAACAGAAATACATTTATCTTTTTCTACTTTTCATTCTTACTAGGTTGTATACCAAGAATGGTCTATGGTGATGTGACTTCATGTTTATACTTGCAATAAAAGAAGAAATTATTAATGAATCCAAATAGTTTGATCAAATTAACATTTTCATTAAAATATATACAATTATTTAAACATAAGTAAATATATCATATTTTAACTAAAATATATACTTCTGATAAAACTAGATGGCACATAAAATATTTAGAGTAGAGGAACTTTATATTTTACTAAAGATTTCCCTATTTTCTATATTGCTTTTATATATAAAGCACTAGCTCAACACATACTTATAACAGGAAAGTTGTATAAAATAAAAATTAAATCTCTGCTGAATATTCAGGTTGCTATATATGTATGAGAAGTTGATAATGTGAATTCCAATTTCAGAGAGTTTCATATACGAATTCATATACGAATTTTACTTCAAACTGGAAACACATCAAGAACTATTCACTCATTTATTCATTTTAAAAATATATTTATGGAGTAGCAACCATTATGTGCCAGGTAGTATTCTAAACACTGAAATTCTCATGAGGAAGAAAACAAATAATTATATAATAGATAAGTTAAAATCTGAAATATCCAGATGATTAAATCAAAAGGTAAGGATTTATTTCTGTTTAATAACTTTTAATTTATCCATTTAATGTTACCTAAATAAAACCTTAGTCATGAAAAAAATGCATATGTATAAATGAAGTGTTCTGGAGTAGAAATCACAAACCTAGACTCTAGTCACTTACTGAGAATTTAGGCTCCACTGATGAATTACAATGCATTAAGCAGGTTGATGGGAAAATGCAATTAGGAAACAATTCAGATACACAGTGAAAAGTACTTTAACAAAAGAATGCAAAGGATGGCATGCAAGTAAAGAGAGCAAAGCAGTGCCTGAATTTATAACAGTTATTCTGCCAACGGTATAAAGGATGGATTTGAGAGAGTTGGGAATAAAGCCAGAGATACCATTTAAAAGGGTATTATAAATATCTATGTGAGAAATAATGGGTCCCTAAACATTGACACTGGCATTGAATCTGAAGAATAAAAGACTGACTTGGGGGATATCGAAGCGGTAGAATTAACAAGAACTTGGGTGATAAACTGGATAATGTAAAGTGGAATTGAGGGAGAGAGAGTCAGGCAGGTACAGATTGGACTGGGGTGCCATTAAATAGGAAAGAAAGAGCAAAAAGAATGAAATAGGAGCGATAAGAAAATGAGCACACTAGGAAGCTATTGGAATTATGAGTACCTTTGGAATGTCCATCTGTAAAAATCTTGTAGGTAATTAGATATATAGGTCTGGCACTAAGGAAACAGAAAGGTGCTGATGATAAACAGTTTGAGTTATTATTTATTTATACACTACATATTCATGGAGTGCCTGCTATCACATATACACTTATCTCAGTGCTGGAAATTCAGCAGTAAACAAAGCAAAGTTTCTGTATCAACGACTTTATATTTTATTGGAGAAATGTGGAAAAATTAACAAGTATGTAATTTGTCAGATTGCATTAAGTACAATTAAGGGCAAATAAAGCAGGGTGAATGGGAGAAGGGGTGTGAGGAGTAGCGATGTTAAGAGTTCCTAATTCATATAATGTGGTCAGAAAAGACCTGTTCATTTGAGAAACAGTGAGAGGAGTGTGACTCACGTAGCATGACTGTGGGAAAGCAGGACTAGGGAATGTGGTTATAGAGATAGTGAGGGGCCAGAACATGTAGCCTCACAGGTCGCTGAAGTACCTCGGTTGTCAACGTGAGTCAGGTTAGAAATCCTTGGAGAGGCTGAGGAGAGAAGCATGATTCGACTCATCTTCTGAAGGATTATTATGACTATTGTGTTGTAAAAAGTGAGCAGCTATATTGGGTATAATAGTAGAAGCAGGGAGACAGTTTTGGGTGCTGTTGTATAAATTTAGGTAAGCAAAAAAGGGTGCCTTGGACCTGAGTGTTTGGTAGTAGAGGTGACAAGAAGTGGTATATGATTCTAGACATGTTTTGAAGATAAGCAGTAAGGTTTTTCTTGAATTATTGGAACAGTAGTGGGAGAGAAAGGACTACAGAGTAACTGTAGCACGTTGATGTGAGCAATTTGAAGAACCAGGAGACTAGAACTAGCCCTTGCTAAATGGGAAAATTTTCAGAAAAATAGGTTTGGAAACCTGGGGAATTTAAGTCAGAGCCACATACATATAGGCGTATCTAAAGGCAGTTAGATATGTGAGATAGAAACATGAATGACATAGGGCTAGACATTTGGAGTCATCAACATGTAAGTTGAAATTAAAGCCATGAGACTTGATTCGCTCTTCATGGAATGAGTGTTGGAGAGAAAGAGTTGGTAGGAGTACAGCACCTGAACAAGATGAGTGTACCTTGTATCACATAACCATACAACGAGAAGTCTGAGAGCTGGAAAAGGGCCCTCACTCCATCATGCTGACAGCCTAAATTTCAGGCTTCTAGCATCCAAAACTGTGATAAATACATTTCTGTTGTTTATAAACTACGCAGTCTCTGGTATTTTGTTACAGAGGCCTAGCAGACTAAGACAGACAGTGAGGCTAATGAATGGTTGGTCCCGGTGAGATTGAAGTCTTGATGGAGCCAGGGTACAGGAGAGAGTAACCTGGAAGGATCGAGTTGAAGTTCAAGAGTCGGGTATTTGTAGCTGAGATTACGAAAGGTTTTTAATTATTAGTAATGACTAAGGTATGGCCAGGAAAGTGAAGTGCTGTGGTGGGTTAGAGGACAAGATTATTGGCACAGAAAAGGGAAAAAAAAAAAAAAAGAGGCCAGAGAAGTAAAATAATTATCCTCATGGGTATTAAAATCACCAAAAATTAAGATAGGACTAGTGTTAGAAAGTGAGATGAGCTAGGAGCTAAAATCTGCAAGAAATGAAAGTAGAGAAGCAGAGGTTCTGCCATATAACTTTAAAATAAAGGGTCACTGGAGATATAAAGTTAGGATTCACTTAAAATTCAAAGCTGGGTGTTTTAGTGATGTTCTGGGAGGCACAATGGGAAGCCAGAAGCCTCCTACCCCATACGTATTGTCTCTTTAGCATGCCCGTTGACATAGGGGAAACAACCTCCAATCAGAGGGCTGTAAGGGAATCAGTGTCAGGATGGGAGGACCAGGTTTCCAGGAGAGCAAAATGGTGAAGGAAAAATTGAGAGAAAGAGTAAAGATTTAGGAGAGTGTGCCGATGATCAGCTATTCATTTCCACAGGGCATGTGTGTTTTAGATATTGGAGAGGAATAAAATTGGGGGTCAGAAGGGGTGAAATAAGAGAGCCATACGGACTTTAGAGTACAAGGAATAAGGGAAGACCTAGGAGTTTTGGGATTGCTGTACTGTCTGATGGAGCAGAGAAAGAGGACCAAATGTGATTAGCCTAATCCTGAGTGTCCCAAGGCAGAGAGTAGTAGTGAGACTGCTTACTTTGAGGGCGGGACAGGATGGAGTGCCTTTGCAGGAACACAGAGGGATCTAGCGTTCCATGACCAGCCATGGGACATTCCACCTGCGAGCATAGAGACATTCTTTTGACTCCTGTTAGTAGTGACTTGTAGTGGGAGCTGCATTTACGTTGGTCTCAAAGATATGATAACTATTTACCTCTATGTAGCCTTTAAAGCATTTTATCTGGCTGTCACCTAAGAGTAACGCATCTTAAAAACAAGCAGTATCTATTAATTTTGTATCCCCAGTGTTTATCAAATTACCTGGCACACAGTCTAAATCAATATTTATTATATGAATGAATAATAAAAATACTATAAAAATGCATACTTGACAGGGTTATTTAAATGATTAAGTTAGATAGCATATGTATTATTCATGGTAAACTGAATATTGTTTTATACATACAATATAATATTATGTGTGATTAGCTCCTTCCCTGGTTATATGTTTTTCTTTGTTCCATTTGAAAGTAAGTCTAACACTGAAGCACGTTTCCTTGATATCTGTAGGAAAATATTACTCTCTTCCTTCTTATTATCAGAGTGTTAAACATATAGGAAGATTATTTTGATTATTAAAGCCCACTGATGCCTGAAAATTGTAAATGCCTGTGACTGAGTAGGAGCCAGGGTCTTCCTTCCCACCAACTCTAATGATGAACTAACAACAGAAAAATGGAATTCATAGGGCAAAGTCTAGTTATGCAAGGAAAGAGAACAAGTCTCATTTTCTCTGGCATTAGACATTAAATACTCCATAGGTGCAGTCTGCAGTCACTCCTGGACAGAATGAGCATGTGAAGCTGGACCAGTTCCTGGAGTAAGATTTCTCTGATTTCAAGAGAAAGAGAGGGCGATGTCTCCAAACTGCAGAGTTCAAATTACATTCCTTTATACCACTGTTGGGGGAATGGGACCCATTCTTTCAATGTACTTCCTTTTTGCCTTTTTTAAAATAAAAAATAAAAATAAAAACATTTGAAGCTGTCTCTGCTGGAGCAAAAATAATTAGGGGAAGTCATACTTGTTATGCATGAAACAAAGCTTTCAAGGGAAAAGGACCAAATAAAGCCAGGAAGACAGTAGCAAGGGATATCAGTAGGGGAAAAGCAGATGGCATGATTGTAGCTTTTCTTCCTTGATCAAGGCATGATCTCAACCTGTAAACTTTTATTATCAAGCTGATTCTTATTTTTCTGCTTATTTTGTATATTCCTGATTTTATCTTCCTAAGAAAGGTGGCATTTCTTTACATCTTTCTCTCTAATGTTTCTCTATAAACAATCTCTATTAAAGTTTATAAATAACATATATATAAATGGCCAATTCAGGATCAATCAATCATGAATATAAAATTTTATTTAACACTATTTTAACATCTGCATAGATCAATGTTCATAAACCCACGCCTCAGAATATGAATTTGTGGTCTGAGAAAACAAACAAATTTTGTGCTTAAACAAGTTTAAAAACAGTGGGTTAAACAGCTAAATAGTCTACTTATGTCAGAACTTTTTGTAGCATTTAATGTATGCATTTGTTGTATGAGTCCCAAAAGGGAGATTTAGCATGAATTCCTAATGCATATTTAATCCCAGAAATTCTTATCTTGGAATACTGTTAACAATGTAGATGTCATCCACAAATACAATTGGGGAATGCTATTTGAGGTGATTGTCTAATATTTTTATCCTGTTATCTGTTGAAGTGAGGGATTATTAAGATACCTTATTCTTGTATTTCATGGTAAAGCCCTCTATTTGGTAATGTTTAAAAACTTGGTTATTCTCGAGAACTCAGTTTGCTAGTAACATTTGTCTATCTGTCTGTCTGTCTATCTGTCTACCTACCTACTTACATATCTAAGTGAAATTGGTCTGTAACTCCCTCTTTCATGCTGCCTTTGTGAAGTTTTGGCATCAGGGTTGTGCGGTCAATTTCACATAATGAATTGGAGACCCCTCCATTAGAGACGTTTTAAAATTCTATATTGTTAACAATATTCAGTTACCTTATTGACTGCACCAACTGGGTGATGAACAATTTCCTGATGGTTCATTGTTTATATATATGAGGTGAATGAAACCTATTTCATAGAGTTCTTATGACGAATAAATAAAATTATGCCTGTAAAGCACTTAGCAAACAACGTGGCACTTGACACCAAATAAACATTAGCTACTGTCATTGTTACCATTTATGACAACAAGGCTGATGTAATCATGCATCACTAATCACATATGTCCTTACTGAAGAAAGTCACACTTCAGCACTTTCAGCCTCTGGCCCATTTGCTCAGTGACCACTAATTTTGGCTCAGCAAATGCTGATGAGTTTAAGCTTTTGAAGAGTAACTCATCCTGGGAGGTGTTTGTGACACATAAGCAGCATGTGTCAACACACGGTTTGTATTTGGATGGAAAGTGTGACTTGACAGGAGTCTCTGGGGAGTCATCATTGCCTAATAGGTTTCCTTAATGACCAGTCAATTAAGAACTTGTATTTGCAAAGTGCTTTGCCATCACTGTTTTTCCTTCAATTCTCTGAGCCATTACTATCATCTTACTGATGAAACAGAGATGTAGGAAGGCTTATTGATTTGCTTTCGGCTACATGGTCTGAAATTCCAGGCACTCTTGGGATTTGGGCCTCAAGATTTCTGCCGTTCTAAGCAAACAGGGTTACTCTCAACATTCAAGAGATGATAGCCCATCACAGACTGTGAGAGGCCTTAAGGGCTTTTGGTCTATAAAATACTTCTGTAATTGTCCCCAAATCACTCTCTCTAATAGTCATTATTTGCTCATTAAATTATTGGCCAGTATCAGAATCAGGCACCACAGAGTAGAAGAGCTTTATTTTAATATAAAAGATATTCTAGCACAAGCATCATAAGACTTACTCCTTAAATAAAAAGAAAGAAATGTTCTTTAGCTTCTCGGTAAACATAGTAAATATAGCAGTACAGATAAAAACATGAAGACTTTGTAGCCCACAAAGGGGTTTTTGGTTCCTTGTGAAGGAAATAGCCAATAATAATGTTTAAAGGTTTTAAATTTGGGGCTTGGTCAAGAGCGACTGTATTATAGTTTTTCTCATACAAATTCCTCTTATTAAATACTGAAAGAAAATAGTATGAAATGAATAGTGATTATATCTGGATGAGGAATTATATATCTTTATTTTCCTTTATAACTATTTTAATTTTCACATCTATTATAATAAATATCCCATAAATCTAAGCATTGTAAGCATGAATATATATACCCCAAAACATTTTAAAATACCCTTTATGTTTTATCTGTTGTTTTTATTTTAAAGAGGCCTGAAACTACAATTATAAAGGAATTTGCTAGCTTCTTTTAGAAAACATACTCCCATTATTTGAAGTCCTCTCCTTTACTAAAGTTCAAATTCTTTAGTGCGGCAAAGATCATCTCTAATCCGGTCCACCTTTGCATCTTCATCTTTTGCCAGCCCATCTCATGTTAGCACTGGAGCAAGACAGAACTTCTGGAGCATCCTCACATTCCAGGCAATGCCGCATCTCTAGGCATCTGGCTTAAATGTTTTCCTCTGCCTTTAATGCCATTCACACTCTTGAGGGGAAGAGGTGAACACTTCAGTCTTTTCCTCTGCCCTCTTCAAGAGATGAGTAGTGGCTTATTGGATTGTTGAGACCAAGAGCCAGACTTGCACTGGGTTAACATATCAAAGGTCACAATTCTTATGTGATTTCTCATGATAACTTGCCTCAGTTCTGTACCTTTAGGTTTAGTGAATTTGTGGTCCATGCCCTAGACCTTTTAAGTTCAACCTGAATCACCTGGACTGTCAACTCAGCCTGAAACTGGGTCAGCTCTGCTAGCAAGCCCTGCTTTGTGCTTGCATGCCACCATATTCCCCAATCCAGCTCTGTCTGGGAGCTCTACATCTGAAATGGTGTGGGAAATGGAGGCCAGACCTTTCTGTTGTAGCCTATAGAGAGCAATGAATGCTCTTGCTATAGTAGTTTTGTCACTTATTTTACAGTCTAAATATATTTATTTCTTTGTTTGGTGATATTATTTTTTATTTAGTAATAAGTCTTTTGGCAGCAATAAGTTAAAAAAAGAAAACCCAAAGTGAATGTTTAATGAAAAATGAAGTGCTAAATTTCTATTTCATAAGAAAATTAATGATGAACATGTAAGTTGTACAAAATATGTGTTGACATTTACCAAGAAGACTGCTGAGCATCAAAAACCAGGATGTAAAAGTTTGCTGATGAAAGTAGTGTCTCTTCAAAAGTTAATAGATTTTAGGAAGATTGTGTCCAAAGATGACAATTAAACATGTGAAGTTCCTGATTTGTATTTGCATATTATTCCATGAAGCATCACTTTTCATTTAGATAAATGTCTATTCTTCTAAATTCATTTCACTCATTTTCTATTCCAGGTTTTCTTGTGCAAGTACAAAAAGTTAAGTGATAGCTGTTAATGTGTTATCTCCATTAGCAGCAGCAGAATTTGGTAAAAAGTTAAATGATGACACTTTCATAACATTGTCAAAATTTCATATCAATTCAGTTTGTTTGAATAATGAATCAGTATCTTTCATCCAAATTATGGAATCAAAGTATAGCTTTTTTTAAAAAAAGGTTTTATTTATTTTTAGAGAGAGGAAAAAGGAGGGAAAAAGAGAGGGAGGAACATCGATGTGTGAGAGAAACATTGATTGGTTGCCACTCATTACGTGCCCTGACTGGGGACCAAGCCCACAACCCAGGCATGTGCGCTGATTGGGAATCAAACCAGTGACCCCTCACTTTGAGGTATGATGCCCAACCAACTGAGCCATACCAGTCAGGACATAGTATAGCTCTTGATGATCCATTCCAGTGAAGATGAAATATCTGATACCACTGCGAATGCTATGGTAAATTCAGTTTATAATTTCAAAATTGAATTTAAGTTTTTTTGCATTTGAATTTATGACTATATATTTTGGTGTAGCACAACACCATGATACCAGTGATATTCTTTATAAATTAAGACTCCTGTGGGATAGGACTCTGAAATTTTATATAATACACATATAATTTAGACTTTAATCCAAGTGAACTGTCATAGTCTATGAATATAAACAGAAGTGCTTGGATGGGAGGGAAAAAACAGTATTATGAAAATATTTACTCTTAAACATCTATACATTTCAATACCACCCCCAATACAATTGAGAGAACTTCTTCCACTTAGCAGAATATGCTTGGAGTATTTCAGGTCTGTTAGCACCCACAGAGAGAGTATTTTCTCTATTAAATATATTATAGTCAAATAAGATGTCAATTTAAAATGTCAAGAATTGAAGAAATGTGTTCTTTAGAAAAATGCGAGTGACACAGTTTTAGACACATAGGTAACCAAGCAACTGAGTATATGACCATATACCCAGAATTATTACTCTGCCTATGTTATTTTTAAGTGTTCTTAAAATAAATATTAAGATTTTTTTTAGATTTTACTTTAATATAGTTGACCATATTCTGTGTTTTATTTTTGAAAAAAAATTATTTTTAAAAATGGCTTTAAAATAGAACTATTTTATAGGTCCACCAATATAAAAAAGTCAATTCACAAATATTCCAAAAATTTTGTAATTTTAATTATTTTTGTGCCTTTCTTCTGTCTCAAAACTGTCCTAAATTGGACTATAAATTATATGGTCAGTCTCCATACACATGGGACACTCAGAAAATTTATAGAATGTGATCCACACAAGCAGACAAATAATTAGCAAAACAACTTAATTCCCTGGCTGCACTTGGCTGAAGCTTTTTACATATCTCTTGTAAGAAAAAAATCAGACATTAATAACAGAATCACATTGTTATAGACTGAATATTTGTGTCCTCCCTAAAATTCATGTATTGAATCTTTAAACTGCAATATTTGGAGATGGAGACTTTGAAAGGTTACCAGGTTTAGAGGAGACCATGAGAATGAGCCCCTATAAAAAGAGAAAGAAGAACCAGAGTTCTCTCCCTCTGCCTTCTGAGGAGACAATGAAGAAGACAGCTGTTTGGCAAGCCAGGAAGAGTGCCCTGGCCTGAACCAAATCTACAGACACCTGGATCTTGGATTTCCCAGCTTCCAGAACTGTGAGAAATAAATGCCCATTGTTTAAGACATTTAGACTATAGTAAATTTGTGATAGCAGTCTGAAATGACTGAGATATGCATTTTATAAGGAACATAGCTATTGTATGTAATCATAATTGTATGTGTAAATGTACATCAGTTTTATTCAACAGCGTAAGTGGAGCTCATGACAGGTGTACATACTGTGTTGCTGGCATTGTCGTGGGCACCGGGAAGCAGCTGTGGGAGAAGGACAACAATCTTCATCATCACTGACCTCTAGCTTGTGTGTGAAAGGGTTGAGGGAAACAGACAAAAATCAAAGTAAAATTAAATACAGAACATATCGTATTATATTAAGTACTAAAATGTTAAATTAGGAAGGTATAGAGAAGTCTGAGTAGAGGGGATTAGATACATTGGCCAAGGAAGATGTTACTGAGAAGGTCCTGAGAAGGGCAGAAGCAGGAAGACCAAGCACAGCACTCCTGTAGTAACCCGAAGATTATGGAGGTTTGGGCCAGCGTGGTGGTATCAGAAGTAAAAAGAAGTAATCAAATACCAGATTTATCTTAAATGTAGAACCATCCTATAGGCTTTCCTCATAGATTTTATGTGTGAATGGAGTGGAAAATGGAGTTTACATTCACTTTAGTTGAAAAAGTGGATGAATCGGTACTGACATTTTACTGAAATGAGCAAGACAGCAGAAGGAACACACTTTGGAAAGACGCAAGAGCTCAATTTGCACATGTTAAATTTGGGATGTCCATTAGAAATCCAAGTATGGAAGTCCGGTAGACAGATGGACATATGAAACTACACTTGAGTAAAGAGGTCCAATCTGGATATATAAATTTGGGGTTTATCTGAAAATATATTATCTTTAGAGCAAAAATACTAGATGAAATCCTGCAAGGAGAATGCAGATAAAAAAAGAGATCTCTAAGAACTAAGCCCCAGGAAATTCCAACATGTAGAGTTCAGGAAGATGAGGAAAAACCAAAGAAGGGGTTTTTCCTTCTTCGAAGAAGAGAACAGGCAGCCAAAGAGATACAAAGGAAACTGAGAAAACACCATGCCCCGGAAGCAAAGTGAAGAAAGTTTGTCAAAAAGAAGCGAGTAATCCCCATGTCCAATGAATGACATAATAAGTAGGATGAGGAAGGACAATTGCACATTGGATTTAATAACAAGGAATTAATTAGTTACCTTGCCAGTAGCAGTTTTAGTGGTATA